>CAUYON010179013.1:0-10338 GCA_963573935.1 Arctocebus calabarensis
CTGGGCCCGCCAAACAACAATGACGACTGCAACCAAAAAATTGCCGGGCGTTGTGGCGGGCGCCTGTAGTCCCAGCTACTTGGGAGGTGGAGGCAGGAGACTCGCTTGAGCCCAGGAATTGGAGGTTGCTGTGAGCTGTGATGCCATGGCACTCTACCTAGGGTGACAGCTTGAGGCTCTGTCTCAAAAAATAAAATAAAATAAAAATAAAACCATTGGATGACAGAGTGTAGAGGAACAAGGCATTTTTACATGCTCAGGTTACTTATTAATTACAGAGAGGAAAAAAATGTCCTTTTATAATAGAAAGTTTTTGAGGATAGTTAGATATTACCCACAGTCTAACAATGAGGAAACAATCATACAAGTCTACTTTGAAGAAAATTTTGCTTGACATTTATGTCTTGGGAAAAAAAAGGCAGGGAAACCTGAAAATGTTAAAAAGAAAATGATAAAAGGAAATGGTAGAAACTGAACAACTGAAAGCAATGCATGATATCTGGATCCTGGGTTTTTAAAAGAAAGCTACAGGCTCGGCGCCTGTAGCTCAACGGGCTAAGGCGCCAGTCACATACACCTGAGCTGGCGGGTTCGAATCCAGCCCAGCCTGCCAAACAACAATGACGGCTGCAACCAAAAAATGGCCAGGCATTGTGGCGGGCACCTGTGGTCCCAGCTACTTGGGAAGCGGAGGCAAGAGACTTGCTTGAGCCCAGGAATTGCAGGTTGCTGTGAGCTGTGATGCCAAGGCACTCTATCCAGGGTGACAGCTTGAGGCTCTGCCTCAAAAAAAAAAAAAAAGGGCGGATCCTGTGGCTCAGCGAGTAGGGCGCCGGCCCCATATACTGAAGGTGGTGGGTTCAAGGCCGGCCTCGGCTGAACTGCAAAACAAACAAAAAAAAATAGCCGGGCGCTGTGACGGGCGCCTGTAGTCCCAGCTACTAGGGAGGCTGAAGCAAGAGAATCACTTGAGCCCAAGAGCTGGAGGTTGCTGTGAGCAGTGTGACGCCACGGCACTCTACCCAGGGCGATAAAGTGAGACTCTGTCTCTACAAAAAAAAAAAAGAAAGCTACAAAGGACAAATTGGAGAAATTTGATTATGGACTGATTATAGTATTATAAGAAGTTATGTTTCTTGGGTGTGACAATTGTATTGTGATTATTTAAAATAATACCTTGTATCCTTATTCTTAGTATTTGAAATCATATGTTTTTAATTTGTCACCAAATGATTCAGAGAAAAGAGAAGTACGCGTATGTGTATGCGTGCACTCACATGCATGCAAAAGCTAAAGAGAGAGGAGCAGAAAATATTGTAACATATAAACAGCCCGTGAGTTCTGGTAAGCGATACATGTTTGCATTGTATGATGCTGTCCATTTATCTGTAGGTTGAAAATTTTCCATTGTATGATGCTCTCCATTTATCTGTAGGTTGAAAAATTTTACAACAAAAGGTTAGGGATAAAAATCAGGGTATGCAAAAGAACAGAAGAACATAAGTAAGGTAGAAGTCAGCTTGGTTCACATGTGGCTTTCATTACCTTTGGAGCCTCCTCTGGGCACCCACCCAGCTGTGAGTGGAAGGAAACATGGACCTTTTCACCATTGTATCTCTAGCATCCTGGCAGTGTCCAGAACAAGTGCTCCGTAAATGTGCATGGAAGAGCCTCAGGGAGCAAGGGCTCAGTCAGCTCTGGGAACAAACCAATCAGGATAGCGGTCTGGGCATGGCATTTCAAAGCCTTCATGTTGCTGGATGGACCAGACAACTGGAACTGGGCCAATATGGGTGATGCCAGAACCCGTGCCCTGGCAGTGCCCTTTTGGCTTCACCTGCCTTCTTGGGCAGGGACAGACAAAGCTCTTGGGGCTGTATTTCCTGCCCACCCTTTTCCCCTGCCCCCAGCTCTGGAAGGGTCATAAAACTCCTGGAGTTTGGAGAACAACAGTTGGCCAAGGGGGGCTGACCCCCAGCATGGTCTTCTCTGTTCCCACTTCCCCAGCCCCATATCCCAGCAGGAAGAAAGAGTAGATGGAGCATCTAGAACCCAATCTCAGACCCTCCCTTGCAGACTTGCCCACCTCTCTGCAGTTTGGCATGGATGTGGGAGCTTGGTTCTGGGTCCACAGGTCTGGCAAGGCATTGAGCCCTCCCAGCTGGAACAGCCTCTGAAACTGTGAGAAGAGGACACAAACCATCTTTGACACACCCTGTCCTTAGTCTCAGTTCTCACCAAAGCACAGAGCACTTCCTGTGCCTTTTCTGTTAGTTCTTTTTAGCTCACAGCAACCTCAAACTCTTGTGCTCAAGCAATCGTTTTGCCTCAGCCTCCTGTGTAGATGGGACTAAGGGCCAGGGCCACCACAGCTGGCTCATTTTCCTATTTTGAATAGAGATGAGGTCTCATTCTTGCTCAGGCTGGTCAAACTCCTGAGCTCAAGCCACGGTCCTGCCTCAGCCTCCCAGAATGCTAGGACTACAGGCGTGAGCCACCAAGCCCCGCCCCCTTTTCCGTTGTTTCACAAGGGGATTGCGTCCCCTTGCTCACCCTTGATCCCCCAGGACAGAGGGCTTCTTCTGCCAGAAGCCAGACAGCTGGCTCCAGACTCTCCTGCTCAGTACCATGGCCAGGACCCTGAGTGACCATCTGCTGTCCACCCTGGAGGAGTTGGTACCCTATGACCTTGAGAAGTTCAAGTTCAAGTTGCAGAACACCAGTTTGGAGAAGGAACACTCGCGGATCCCCCGGGGCCAGCTCCAGACAGCCAGGCCGGTGAAGGTGGCCAAACTGTTGGTCACCCACTATGGGGAGGAATATGCCGTGCGGCTGACACTGCAGGTTTTGCGGGGCATCAATCAGCGCCTCCTGGCAGAGGAGCTTCACAGGGTGATCAGCCAGGGTAAGTGTCCCAGGCCTCCTCCTTGCCCAGGGCTGACTGCTGGCCACTCCTTGGAGGAGGAAACATATGCTCAGACCAGTGCACTCTGACCTGGGGGTTAGCAGTACCAGGTCTACCAGAGCCTAGAAGAATGTGGTCAAGTGTGTCCCTTCCCTCACCCTACCTAGCCTTTGGAGCTGTGTTAGTAAAGCTCCTTAAGGCTCCTATTGACTTAGAAAAAAAGGCAGGTTAGGATCAGGAGAGGCAGGAGTGGAGCGCCTAGTCTTAGAGAATTCTTCACTACATTTGTAATTAATACTCAGACAATTATCTTTGGGTTAGCAAAACGGGCTTGCTAACCAATCACATCAACAGGGCTGGTATGTATGTAACCTTCTCATTGTTAGCTACCTAATTTCAATTTTGAATTACTCTCTAACACACTTTACAAGGGTATTTTAAAATTCTCAAGAGGACCTTTATCTATCTCTCTCTCCTCTCTCTTTTTCTCCCTTTCTCCCTTTCTTCTCCCTTTTCTTCTGCTATCCTTTGTTGCTGACCTAATACATGGTCAGTCTAAAAAAATACTCTTTGATGTTTGAATTTTTCTTCTTTTTCATAGACTTTACGACTGTGTCAGAAATGCTTTGCATATATTTCCATGAGGCAGAACAGTTTAAATAACATAAGAATTCTCAGCACTTTAAAATAATAATAGAACTTAAACCATAATCTGAGTCTAATTTGATAAGTAGAATTGCATTCCAAATGCAATTTTTTAATAAAAAATTAAGAGGGAAAAATAAAAATACACATAACTACTGTATGATCTAGCAATCCCTTGTCTGGGTATAAATAAATTTATTACCTCAAAAAAAAAAAAAAAAGAAAGAAAGAAAGAAAATTCCTTTTGATGTTCTAAAATCTGGTTATTAGAATCCTCAAAGTTTCTTACCAGTTCTAGAGCCAGTTTTGGTAACTAACATTTTCCTAGAAAACCAAGAGCAAACTGTTTAAATAACTTTAAAGTAACTTTAATGAAAACTTCTTTAAACTAAAAGTTACAATGGTAATTACAGCTTATCTTCACTTTCTTATTAGAGAGTAGTTTTAAAATTGTATACCAGAAAGGCATTTCAGGGATTCTTTGGAATGTTGCAAAGTACTTGATTTAAATTTTGTTATTATTTTTACTTATAAAGCCAATTAACAGATTCATATTAGAATGTATCAATAACCAAAAGGTAAAGTATTGGAGGCCACTAGTGTGATAGCTCATGCTATACTTTACATTACATAGACCTTGGAATTAAGGAATTTATATCATTTCTGTTTCAACAGTATCCTGAAATTTCCAGGCAAAAATGACCATTTACATTTAATTATCTGTGTGAATTAGAATTTTCTTTAACTCGTGCAACTGATAAAGGAAAGTGGATCCCACGACTGGGGTCTGGCCTGCCAGCCAAGTGAATTCTTGGCTTCTCATGAGGAAAAATTCAGGAATGAGCTGGCAGAGTAAGGCAAAAGCAACTTTATTGAAGTAAGAAAAGGGCAGTAGCTCTCTCTCAGAGCAACAGAGAGTAGCACCTTGTGAGAGTCCAGGATCTTATTTTATTTTTTTATTTTGAGACAGAGTCTTGCTCTGTCACCCGGCTAGTGTGTAGTAGTGTCATCGTAGCTCAAGGCAATCTTAAACTCTTGGGCTCACTCAACATTTCTGCCTCAGAATCCCAAGTACTTAAGAGTACAGGCAGGCACCACACCGGGCTACTTTTTCTATTTTTAGTAGAGATGGGATCTTGCTTTTGCTCAGATTGTTCTTAAACTTCTGAGCTCCAGTGATCCTCCTGCCTTGGCCTCCCCGAGTTCTAGGATCACATGTTTTGTATCTTTTATTTAATTTTATGTTAAGTGGAGAGGGGGGGTTATTCATATTTCTGGGAAAGTAGTGAGGAGTTCCAAGAACCAAGGGTTCCTCCTCTTTTTAAATTATACAGTGTAACTTCAGGAATTTCCAGGGCATTTGTCATGGCACTTGGTGAGAGTTTCTTGTGGTAGCTAATACATTTTAAGCAGGGTATAATGAGCAGTGTCATTAACTTGGGGTCTTTTTCCAAGGCTATCTTGGTTTTAGCTTGTTTTAGCCAGCTTCTCCACTGCCTCCAGTTTTCAGAGAACTCGAATGGGGTTTTATGTTTTTTTTTCTTCAACAAAGTCTGCTGCTTCCCTATCTCATAACCACAGAAAAATACAGAAATAATTAGTTTTAGGTTTTAACTGTTTTTCATAACCCATGATTTCAAATGTTTGTGATCAAACACCTTCATTCCTCTCTATTTACTGGTTTTAGAATAAGTGAATTTTTTACACCTATAAGCATATGTAAATTTATACCAATAAACTAGAGTTTTTGTTTATTTTGTGTTTTTTAGTTGTGCTGAAGATCTTATTTGATAGCCAGGCGTTGTGGTGGGCACCTGTAGTCCCAGCTACTCCAGAGGCTGAGGCAAGAGGATCACTTGAGCCCAAGAGTTTGAGGTTGCTGTGAGCTATGAAGCCACAGTACTCTACCCAAGGAGACAGAGGAAGACTATCTCAGAAAAAAAAGACAGCGAGAGAGAAGATTTTTTTTAATTTTTTTTTTTTGTAGAAACAGAGTCTCATTCTATCACCCTCGGTAGAGTGCTGTGGCATCACAGCTCACAGCAACCTCCAACTCCTGGGCTTAGGCGATTCTCTTGCCTCAGCCTGCCTATTTTTTTGTTGCAGTTTGGCTGGACTGGGTTTGAACCCACCACCCTCAGTATATGGGACCAGCGACTTACTCACTGAGCCGCAGGCGCCACCCGAGAAAGAAGATCTTATTTGAAACAAAACCTCCTGCTTTAAAAGTTTGAAAAGTATGATTTGAGAAGTATACGGCAAATAATTAGTATGTCCTTAATGGTAATTGAGTGCCATTGTCTAGAACAGTGGTTCTGAACCTTCCTAATGCTGCAACCCTTTAATACAGTTCCTGTGGGTCACAACCCACAGGTTGAGAACCTATGAATATTCTAAATTTTGTCCTAAATTTTTTTTTTCCCTGAAACAGAGTCTCACTTTGTCGCCTTCAGTAGAGTGCTGTGGCGTCATAGCTCACTGCAACCTCAAACTCCTGGGCTCAAGTAATTCTCTTTCCTGTCTCCCAGGTACCTGGGACAGTTGCCAGTCACAATGCCCGGCTATTTTTTTTTATTATTATTTTTATTTTTCGTAGAGACAGAGTCCTCACTTTATCGCCCTCGGTAGAGTGCCGTGGCGTCACACTGCTCACAGGAACCTCCAGCTCTTGGGCTTAAGTGATTCTCTTGCCTCAGCCTCCCTAGTAGCTGGGACTACAGGCGCCCGCCACAGCGCCCGACTATTTTTTTGTTTTGCAGTTCGGCGGAGGCCGGGTTTGAACCCACCAGCTTCGGTATATGGGGCCGGCGCCCTGCTCGCTGAGCCACAGGAGCCGCCCCTAATTTTTTTAATTAATGAAGTTTTGTGGGTAGTTACATTTATTAGTGGTTATTCTATTGTAAAAATAAACTCTTCTCCCCATTGGCTTTATTCAAAACAAACAGTTTTGTCAATAAAGACTCAGAATCCATGTTTGTTAAATTGAATGACAGGTAGATTAACAATTATTTACTCCAGCTTTAGTAAGGCATATGTTATATATCATAGCATTTACTCATTTCAGAGGTACAGTTTAGTGATATTTAGGAATATTGCTGAGTGGAGAAACCATCACCATAATTCAGTTTAGATCATTTTCATCCCCTAGTTACATTCCTCATGCCCATTTACAGTTAATCCTCATTCTCACCCCAAATCCCATCTACAGATCTTTCTCCTTGTATACAATTGTCTGATCTGGACGTTTCATGTAAATGAAGTCATATAATTTTATGGCTTCTTTCACTTAGCAAAATGTTTCCAAGTTTCATGCATGTGGCAGAATGATTCAGTACTTCATCCAAGTGAGATTCCATTGGGTGGATGTGCCACAGTCTGCCTCTTAACCCATGGGAGGACATTTTGGTTGATTGTGGTTTGGGGTTACTATGAATAATGCTGCTGTGAACATTCATGTGCTAATTCACAATATACGTCCATGTTGATGGGGGGTGGTATCCTGACCACCCTTTCATGTCTCTGCCTTCCTAGCATTCTAGTCGCGATTCTGCCTTCATAGGAATTGCAGAACTTGGACTCTGAAAATTCCCAGAAGTACGAAGAAAAATGGCCACATTCAAGGTAACACAGTGTGTGTGTGTTTTCGATTTTTGACCACAATGTCTCACTCTGTTGTGTGGACTAGAGTATAGTGGCATAACCTCAAAAGACCTGGGTTCATGTGATCCTCCTGCTTCAGCTGTCTCATGTAGCTGGGAGTACAGTCATGTACTACCATGCCTGCCTAATTTTTCCATGTTTTTGTAGAGACTATATTGCCCAGGCTGGTCTTGAACTCCTCAGCTCCAGCAATCCTCCTGCCTTGGCCTCCAGAAGGGCCAGGATTATAGGCATGTGCCAGCATGTCTGGTCAATAGTAGAGTATTAACAACCTTTCTTGCTGTTAAAATTGTCACATATTTTTCTCCATCTTGGGAAGACTTGAAGAGACTGACAGGCATTTGTGGACCTGCCTTTTTTGGTTTTTTTTTTTTTTTTTTGAGACAGAGCCTCAAGCTGTCACCCTGGGTAGAGTGCCGTGGCATCACAGCTCAAAGCAACCTTCAATTCCTGGGCTCAAGCGAGTCTCCTGCCTCGGCCTCCCAAGTAGCTGGGACTACAGGCGCCCACCACAACGCCCGGCCATTTTTTGTTTGCAGCCGTCATTGTTGTTTGGCGGGTCCAGGCTGGATTCGAACCCGCCAGCTCAGGTGTACGTGGCTGGTGCCTTAGCCTGTTGAGCCACAGGCGCCGAGCCTGTGGACCTGTTTTATGCCAAAGTCTTACTTTGTCTCTTTTGAATTGACTTTGTTTTTAGATTTTGTTTACTTTACTATTACAGTTGGCTCTTAGTATTTCTCCATTGAAGGACACTGTAGAGTTGTCCAGAGTGTCCTGTTGGGCGATGACATCCACAGGTAGCACATTTTCTATCCCTAGCCCTCTCCTAGGTTGACCTCTTCTCTTCCTTACATGGCATCTCCTCAGGTGCACCAAGATGCTTGGCACTCCAGGTATAGAAGGACAGGGCAATTAGCATTGTCATTCTATAAAGTCTTTAAATTCCTCTATGACAAAAGGTATCTTAGAGAATTACCAGAATATTGGGGCAAAAATATTGACTACATAGATAACAAAAAGAAACCAAAGTCCATAATAGGAATCTTAGGCATAAGGAAAAATCCCAAGCGATAAGAATAAAGAACATGAGAGGCAAGTGAAAACAAAAAAAGAGAAACAGCTAATAAACATTAGTATTTATTTGTAATCCAGTGAGAATAATAAAAGGAATTGCTCTTCCTAATCAGATTGCCAAATGGAAAATTTATAACCTGCTCTTAGCTATTGTATAGAGAAACTTGTAGTGCTTATATTATCTTGAAAGATTGGAGAGGTAGGAAAAAAGTTGGGAGGGAAATCAGCCATGATAAATAGGATGATCATAATTTTAAATGTGTTTTTTTCTTTTTGTTTTTGTTTTTGAGACAGAGTCTTATTATGCCGCTCTTGGTAGAGTGCTATGACATCACAGCTCACAGAAACCTCCAACTCTTGGGCTTAAGCGATTCTCTTGCCTCAGCCTCCCAAGTAGCTGGGACTACAGGCACCCGCCATAGTGCTTGGCTATTTTTTTGTTGCAGTTGTCATTGTTATTCAGCTGGCCCAGGCTGGGTTTGAACCTGCCAGCCTTGGTATATGTGGCTGGCACCGTAACCACTGTGCTACAGGTGCTGAGCCTTTAAAAATGTTTTATATTTCATTTGCCATTATTTTTAATGGACATGAAAGTAAGATGTGCCTAAAATGTTCTTTGCAGGGTTGGTTGGTTACAATGAGAACAAGATGTAAAATTAAATGTTCATTATTTAGAACAGACAAACATAGATCATCAGTGTTCCCTTGAATAATATGCAGTCATGAGATGATATAGAGAAATGATGATAATAATGATACATAACAGCTGACATTTGTCTGGCACTTAGTCTGCCTTACACTGTTCCAAATGCTATTTATAGTCCCTTGCTCAGTCTTTGAAAGAGCTCTGGCATTTAAGAACTATTATACTGGGATCAAATTAAGTGAACTTGTCTAAGGTCACACAGCTTTGAATGGACAGACCCTTATGATGTGCTGTGAGGCATGATGGCTTCAGAGTATGATACTGACCTGCTCTCAGTAGGTAAGAATGTGAACCATCTGGCACCAAAAATCAGCTTTGGAGCTACTTTGTGGTCTTTGGAGATCTGGAATTAGTTGCCCACATTTGTGAACCTGACTTTCCTATTACTAACTTTTAATGAGATGAAATAAGGTAGAAAATTCCAGAGTTTGCTGCAGTTAATGGTGCTGGTGTATGCCCTGAGTGTACAGAAGGCAAACTCACCTAGTTGTTCAGGAGGTACCACTGATAGCTTATTAGTTTGGCAGATGTTAATGGGTTCCTGTGTGAATGAGGAGAAAGGTGGGTGTTCTCAAGTATGTTGGTACTGAATTGCTAAATGTTCCTGGGACAGTTGATACTATTTACCAAAAAGTGAAATGTGTAGCCCCAGACTCATTATTATAGAGTTATAGATGTTTACTTATAAATACATTCAATTAGGGCACAGAGTAAAAAAATGAGGACTGTTGTCACTGGTGTGCATTGGGTAAGGCTAGGGAAAATCAGAGTGTGGCACTGGCAAGACAGGAGGGGAGGGATTCGGATATCGACAAATTGATTTAAATACCTTAATCTCGGCTCTGGCGCCTGTGGCTCAACGGGCTAAGGCACCAGCCACGTACACCTGAGCTGGCGGGTTCGAATCCAGCCCAGGCCCGCCAAATAACAATGACGGCTGCCACCAAAAAATGGCCGGGCATTGGGGTGGGCGCCTGTAGTCCCAGCTACTTGGGAGGCGGAGGCAGGAGACTCGCTTGAGCCCCAGAATTGGAGGTTGCTGTGAGCTGTGATGCCATAGCACTCTACCCAGGATGACAGCTTGAGGCTCTGTCTCACACACACACACAAAAAACCTTAATCTCCACCTCCTCAGCGCTGTTTCTTGCCAAGTGGCTATTGATAATAAGATTGACGTTAGGTATGTTTAATGTTGTAGGAGGAAGTAACCTTCAAGGATGTGGCTGTGGTCTTCACTGAGGAGGAGCTGGGGCTGCTGGACCCCATTCAGAGGAAGCTGTACCAAGATGTGATGCTCGAGAACTTCCAGAACCTGCTCTCAGTAGGTAAGAATGTGAAACTTCTGGCA
>CAUYON010179014.1:0-10985 GCA_963573935.1 Arctocebus calabarensis
TGAGATATCACCTAACTCCAGTAAGATTAGCCCACATGATAAAATCCCAAAACCAGAGATGCTGGCGTGGATGTGGAGAAAAGGGAACACTTCTACACTGCTGGTGGGCTAGAACTTTTTGACTAGGGATAAAAAGGAGAAGACTAAGCCAGTCCGCACGTTCATTTTTTGGACTTTTGTCTGCCGCTGCTCCACCAGCTGGAATAAAGCCCTTCCTCTTTTAAACAGGTTGCATGCTCTTTCTCTCCATTGGGCCTCCTTGGCCCTCGTCTTCCGGCAACAATAAGATCACTGCTGCACCCTCTCTGGGCTCTGAAGGTCTTTCTCAAACCTTAACCAAAACCACAATAAAATTCAAACATCAACAATTTAATCTCTAATCCTTCTATAATTAAAATTTTAAGATTTAAAAACTAAGGAAAAGTTTTAATAGGCCTCATAAATGGGCTTTTTTTCTAAATATATCTTCTATTTGAATAACTGGCAAGTAGTATTCTTGTCATTTAATAAAAAACATATTAGTTTGCATTCCACTTTTGAAATGGATACAAGTTTATATGCACAGCATAGAAATGAATCATAAGAACAAAGACACACCAAGCTATTTGTCTGCATTGGTGAAATTATAGTGGTTTTTAATGTTATTTTACTTGTTTGTAGTTTCCTATGCTTCCCGGAATGAATATGCATTGTTTTTGAAAAAACAAAAACAATAAGGTAAACCTCATTTAGTAAACAAGTACCAAGGAACTGTTTCTGCATCACAGAGACCTTCTCTCTGGGCAATCTTGGGTGAGCAGGAGGGTCCCCACGTTAATGTCCTGGGGCCTAAGACCTGCAAGGTGGGGGTGGCTATCAGCTTTATTATGATCAGACATGGCACATGAAAAGCCTCCATGACAATTTACACCTCATGTGCCATGCTAAGGATTCTGGCAAATTTAAGTATTAGAATACTAATCCAGATTCCACTTTGAGTTTGCAATAAGATCTAGCAATCCATTCATTTGACATTTTAATACCATTTTTCCTCTGCAAATTGCCATCCTTTTCTTTTTGCAAAGATGGTATAAATTGGGATTTTATAAAATAGGAATGAAAGAAATTTAAATTACATCAAAGACTCTTCTGCCAAGACTTAAAATTCACTCTCATATTTTAGGGTCTATAACTACGTGGGATGCATTATTACCTATTAATAACCTAATATAGGTCCGTTCGGAACTGCAGCTTCACTCAGTAACTTCCGCTGGGCCAGTGGTAGCACCCCCAGCTGTGAGAGGCACCGCATCAGGGGTCTAAGCTGGCTCTACGCTTAACAGCTCTGTGCACTTGGGAAACAAGTAGGGTGACCCGAAGTTCAGCTTTGTCATAGGGAAAATGAGGGTTGTAATACCACCCCCACAAAGGTATGGGAAGATTTCATTGAAGGAATCCATAATAGAGTGCCTCGCACATTCTGAGTTCTAAAAACCTGCAGATGTAATTATTTCCCTTGTTACCCCATGTCTTGTATTTGCACAGTAACTCATCCTCCACAAGGTGTTTCCACATCTTTGACCTCATCTGATCCTCCAGCAACGCTACAGTACAAAAGGCAGGTAACCACCATTCCCACTTTTCGTTCATCTTTTTTGTAACTAAAGGAGAAAACGGAGGCTCAAGGTCAAAGTCCAGAGAGCCAGTCTCCCGTCCAGGGCTCTTTTTGCCCTACAACAGAGCCCCAACTGAACTTCCTGTGCCACGCCTGGGGATAATAAAACTTAGTTTCTTTTAAAATGCCTATTACTCATACTTGAAGCAAATCAAACTGATATTCCCACATTACTCGCAGTTATTTGGGCTTTGCTGAGTAAAAATAACAACTTGCTGTGTGTGTCCAGCTTTGGACTAGGAGGGGCTTCACATCCACTGCTTCAGAAACTGGGGAATAAGCCTGCGAGGTAGGTACTACTGTCATCACACCCGTTGTACAAGTGGGGAAACTGAGGAACTAACCTGGCATTGAGATGCGGGCAGACCGGCTCCAAGCCCAGCTGTCAGCACCCCGTGTTGTCCAACTCACTCACGTCCCATCAATGATACTTTTGCAAAGTGCTTTCTCTTCCCACCAAACAAACCCGGAGTCGGGGAGGCCGAGTTATTGCTGCTCCCTTCTACGTCTGAGGGACGGATTCTCCGAGGTGTTACGACCACCCGCCCTGTCCTGGCCCAGCAAGGACACAGGCAAACACCCCCTGTCTCGGAATTTCATTCTCTTTGGAAAGCCCCAAGTGCTTCTGCATAAGTTTTAAGAGTGGGACGACGAAAATCCTGTCACCGTTGAAAAGCAACCATGCACTTCACAGCGTCAGTGTCATCACTGAGAGGGGACAGCGCGACCCGAGCCCCGAGCAGGGCGCAGCGTCCGGCTCGGGCGGCGGACGTTACGGTGGCCAAGTCGGAAGTGGGCGGCGGAACGGGGGCAGCTCCGCGCCTCGGGGACGTGCGGGCAGCAGGTCCCCAACCCACTCCCACCTGCTCGCTCCGGCTCCGCCCCGGGACGCCCTCCGACCCCACGCAGGCCCCTCCCGGGTGCCGCTTCTCGAACTGCCAAGGCCGGGGTGGCAGCGCAGCCTCCGGGCAGGGACCCTCCTGTCCCCCCCAACCCTCGAAAGGGGCGCGCGGAGCCCGAGCTGGTGGCGGGGGCTCGCGGGGGGCAGAGGGAGCCCCCAGCCACACGCTCCGCCCCGGGCCCTACCTGCGCGGGGGTCCCCGCCGCCGCCGCCGCCCTCCGGGGCGCCCTGGCCCCCGCCCGACATGCGCGCGCCGCGGCTCCTCCCGCTCGGCCCCGGGGGCGGCGCGGGGAGGCCCCGTCCTGGACTTCCGCGGACCGAGGTCCCCTCTCCGGCCCCTTTGACGCGCCCAGGGCGCACGCGGGCAGCCGCAGCCGGCGGGCAGAGCACACGTGGCCCGGGCCCGGGGACCTCGGGAAGTTGCCCGGAGCCCACGAGAGGGGAAAGGCAGCGCGGGCCACCGGGGCACAGGACGTGTGACTCGGGAAGTGAAGGGAGGGGTGGGGGGGACAGGGAAGGGCTGAGAGGGGTCGTGTATACGAAGCGGAGACGGTAGGGAGAGGCCACCCGCCACCCACCGGGAAGAGGTGGGTGGGCGCAGGCTCTCGGGAGCTTCGGACCCTCCCCTGAGCTGCTGGGCCGCGTCTCTTCCGCTCAGGCACGGCAGCTACTGGGCAGCCGTCCGTGGCACCTGCTGCGGAACGCGGGGTCCAAGGACGTGCCAGGCGTGGTTCGTGCCCTCGGAGCCCGCCGCAGTGAGCGCGTGTGGACCCAATGACAGTACACGGTGCAACGAGCCACCTGCCGCGCGCTCAACGCGGAACGTGTTGCAGAAGACTGGGAATCGTAAGAACACTGCAATACTTTCTGCGGGAATAAGAAGGTTCGAGTTGGACCTAGATTGGCGACAGCTAGAGGAGTCCCAAGTGAAAACACACACGTGCGCTGGAAGTCGCCGTGCCTGTGAGACAATGATGTGGACGTGGGGACTGAGGGAGCGGGATCACCAGCAAAGGAGCGTCAAGTCGGATGGGGCCGACCGCATTGACTGCTGAGCCGGGACTGGCGTCGGTGCTGCAGCCCCGGGCCAGAACCGGCTCTGACAGTTTGGGTGGTTGGTTGACCGACCTCAGCCTGGACCGAAAGGAGGCCTGCACCAAATGAACTTGAAATGCCAGAACTGTACACTCTAGAGCAGTGATTTCGTAGCTGGTATGTCACCGGACGCCATCAGAGAATCTTAAGTAGGTCGCCAAAAAAAATGTTTTTAATGATCATTAGTTAATTTTCAAAAGAAGTTCTAAGTTCTCTTTTTCTTGTTGTTCTTTTTCTGATCAACATAATTTAAGTGTGCTGAGGAAGTTTAACAATGGGTTCACGTGTGCCGTGATATAAAAAAGGTTGAAAAAACAGCGGAAGGGATCCAGTGATTTAGGGATACAGTAATATTGGAGCAGATTTATCATGTAAGACCCTCCTACCCGCTCTGGGGGAATCCAGAGGACGTATCTTTCACCACAGCTGCAAAAAACAAATTTGTGACCCAGCATCCTCGATTGTTCTCCCTGCAGGTCAGAAATTACAAGGGGAACTGCTACCTCTGAACTGGGACCCTTAAATGCAATAGGGGTAACTGGGTCTCAGGGTGGCGGCAGCTAAGCGGTAGCAGTGACTTGCCTGAGGCCAGGTGTGTGTGGTTACATCAAAAGAGTCTGATTTGGCAGTGGCGCACACCTGTGACCCTAAGCCCCACCTGGTAGGCAAGGGGGGAGGATCCTTTAAACTCAGAAGTTCAAGAGCAGCCTGAGAAAGAGTGAGACCTTGTCTCTACTAAATATAGAACAATTAGCCAGACGCTGTGGTAGGAGCCTGTAGTCCCACCTACTCACTGGGGAGGCTAAGGCAGGAGGATTGCCTGAACCCAGGAGTTTGAGGTTGCTATGAGCTAGCCAGACACCATGGCACTCTAGCCTGGGTAACAGAGTGAGACTCTGTCAAAAAAAAATAAAAGAATAGCCTAATTTCCAGAGACCTTTGATATTGGCTACTTGATTATAGGGTTCAGAAAGGTGGAATAAGTGAACATTCCACTAAATTCTTTGTGTAAGCAGAAAAGTTCTAGGTCAAATGAATAAAAGCCTAACTTGAGTTATCAAATCAGAAAATCATAACACTGCCATAGATTTCCAGATTTGGGTCAGCTTCCAAACCCAGAACTCTTTAAATGCGGGTGAAGTTGGTCTCCTTGAGGGAGGTCCCCAGTACTCTGTCAAAAGTATTTACATTCTTGTGATCCAGCCACAAGCTGGATTGTATCCTCTTGGAGCCAATCCAAATCCTTACAACGAGATCCTGGTGGACTCAGAGTAAGTCAGAAGCCACCGCTCGTGCCATCGCATAGCCAAGAAAGTGGAGCCCCAGAGGAACACAGGACAAGTGCCTTTCCTGGGAACCACCCCTAAACACAAGGGCAAAGGGCAGGTGGGGACCACCACTCTGATGACCTTCCCAAAATAGGTCTACTTTAAATGCTGTGGTGAGGAGCAGGCATCATTGTAACAGTGGTAATGGTTTGAAAACATGCCAAAAATGCGCCAGGCATGGTGGCTCACACCTGTAATCCTAGCACTCTGGGAGGCTGAGGCAGGAGGATCCCTTGAGCTCAGGAGTTCCAGACCAGCCTGAGCAAGAGTGAGCCCCCCATCTCTACTAAAAACAGAGAAACTTAGCCAGACGTTGTGGTGGGTGTCTGTAGTCCCAGCCACTCAGAAGGCTGAGGTAGGAGGATCACTTGAGCCCATGAGTTTGAGGTTTCTATAAGCTATGACACCAAGGCTCTCTAACCTGGGGCAACAGAGTGAGACTCAAAAAACAAACCAAAAAAAAAAAAGGCAAAAATATTTTCTGCCTCTTTAAAACTCTATTTTAGAAACTGAGACCTCTATCCCAGCCTAGGTGTCCCAGGGGAAAGGCTGGGAAATGTCTTTTGTGCTTTGCACTAGAGAAGATGGGCCTCCAGGCCTCCCAGGTGGGCAGAAGTCAAGGTTTTGTCTTCAGCAGAGAAGAGATAAGAATCTTAGGCTGCACCCATGGCTCAGTGGGTAGGGTGCAAGCCCCATATACTGAGGATGGTGGGTTTGACCCCAGCCCCAGCCAAATTGCAACAAAAAAATAGGGCGTTGTGGCAGGCACCTATAGTCCCAGCTACTAGGGAGGCTGAGGCAAGAGAATCGCCTAAGCCCCGGAGTTGGAGGTTGCTATGAGCTGTGTGATGCCACAGCACTCTACCAAGGGAAAGAAAGTGAGACTCTGTCTCTAAAAAAAAAAAAAAAAAGAGAGCGAGAGAGAATCTTAACTGATTGAACGACAGTGGGGCCCGCCCTTTAAAAGCTCCATGTGTCTGCCTCTGTTCAGGAAAAATCAGTTTTTGAACAGACCTGCCACTTTTCCTCCTTTGCCTTTGTGGCAAAAGTAGTAAATTTCCCTTTTCTTCTTGTCAAAAACCACTTGTTCCTGTTTTTCCTGATGCAGCCAGGAGAAGTGAGGGTTGAACTTTCAGCAACACCATGAGTCCTGCCACTTGGGAATGAACAAATGACACCTCTGGTTTCTCTCTGCTTTTGATTAGGTGCTGGGTGTTCAAACACACAGCGACATCCTCGGGGTAACTGAAAGCAAATATCTCACAATATTTTTTAAGTTAAAAGTTACTGGACAGCTCTTCCTCATGAACATTACTGAAGCCTGTACGAGAGCAGAGCAGAAACGGAGTCACGGCTGCCAGCACAGTCTGAGGTCACTCTTTGCCTCACTCACAGAGTCAGCAGTAGCTCATATAATGAAACTATGTGTTATCTGCAATTATTGCACATTTATAGAACACACAAAAGGTTCTAAAGACCATTGCACAACAGTGCAAATATACTTAACACTACCTAACTTTGCACATGAAAACAGTAAAAAAAGGTACATGTTATGTGTTTTTTAACCATAATTAAAATTTAAAAAGAAATAAAACATATCTGGTGCCAAAATTTTTGTTTAAGGATACAAGAGGCTCTTAGATATTTACTACCAATAATTCATATTTGTTGGGCACTTAACAACATGCCAGACATGGGTGTATACAAATTGAATGTGTTAAATTTATTTCATGTGTATAATAATTTGATTTTACACCCATTTTGAGATTGGGTAACTGAAGAATAGAAGGTTAGGACTTGCTCAAGCTCTCAAGCATAGTAAGGGTAGAGCAGGGATTTGAACCCAGACAATCTGGCTGTGCAGTCCACATTCCTCTCCACACTCATATACTGTCTCTCACTAGACAAAACTGGCATTTTCTGCTACCTGAGTACAAACTATCACTCTCCTTTCCTATAATGAGGTTCACAGTGAGGTAAAATGACACTCTGTGTCATTCATACCGCTGCATTTTGTGCACAATATCCATCCCCCTCCCCTAGTTTCATTCTAGAAGTAGGGTGAGGAGAGACGGGGCAGGCTGTGACTCCCATGTTTATTCACAGCCATGTACCTGTTCACCCCCCTTCTACACCATCAGCCCTCTGAGGGCAATGTCAGGCCTTAGTCATCTTTGCATCCTCTGACCAGAGGACTTGTTGGAACAAATGTTCTAAATTGGAATTCTGATTCTTGACAGGCTGGTGAATAATTTCTCAAGTGTTCCGTAAATCCTCTGAGTATGGCAATGATAGCTAGTCAAGAGAATTCCCATCAAGTTACATAGCTAGAGTTAAATAGGAAATATTCTCTTTGAGAACAATAACAGTGCTTAAACAATTCTGGGAAATTTAACTGTCTAAAGGAGATGTTTTCTTTAAAACATTTTTTTGAATGAATTGAAGAAAAGAAATCAGTCTTAAGCTCAGGAAATAACATGAGACAACATGAAGAGTCTCATTTGTTAATGCCTGGAAATAGGAAGTTGGTTCAGTTTCAAATACCATCAGATAATGGCCGTGCCAAAGGATGTTATCGCAGTGTTAGGCTAAATATATAATGTAAATAACCTTCTTTTTTGCAGCGCATATTGTCTTGAAGCCACAAGAGTGAGATAATACATGGGAACCGGCAGAGAGGCTTCAGGCTCCCGCCCTGGGCCTGTGATCACGAGACGCCCTAACTTGTGGGCATCTTTACCTCCCAGTGATCAGTCTCTGCCAGAGATTTGTCATTTAAAATACGTTTACACGCCATTAAGGAAGGGCACATTAATTTTACTCTGTGTAACGATGACCACTCAGCGTTTTTTAACTTGTTTTTGCCTGTTTACCACACACAGTGTAGGAACAGCTGATCCCAGCAGCTGCGGTCTCCCCGTCAGAGATTTATTCATGACGAAGTAGCTCCTTGTGGGAGACGCGCTCCTCCCCGCGCCTGCCTCTGCTTTGGTAAGGACACTTTGCCCTCTGTTAGGAGTTCAGCGTCTACACTTCTCACTTCCACCAAGAGAGGCGCTCACCATTCCCAGCATGGTTTGGCCCCTTCAGTATCATCACCTATCACTCCCCACGGTCATCGGCCCTCATGTCTACAGTTCGCATACACCAGGGATTAATCACCATAATAACACATGGCAATCTGTGGTTGTTAGAAAGCTCAGCAACCTCAAGCCTTCTTTCCTGATTTTTAATCTTTTACTGGATTTCCTCACCCAGTCCTCCCACAGCTGGTTTGATTTCTGTATTGTCTGATCAGCATAAATTTCTAGCTCACTTTTTCTCAGTGGGAGAAAAGGACCCTCCTCCACTCCCTGCTCCCCTAAAACAGATGTACTGTTGTAACCATCAGGAGCTTGTAAACGCCCCAGGCAGCTCCACAGTCTTTCAGAGGCCCACTGCCCAAAGTCACAAGTCCGCCTTGTTCATAAAGTGCCCGAAAGTGACACACTCACAGGACTTTCCCACCTCCTCTTCATTGTCCATGTCTTTCATGGGGAGTAAAGTGAGCATGTTCTTAATCCTGTCTGGGAAATACTGTTAGTGGTCAGGTCTCCGTAAGGCTATTCCAGGGGAAAAAATATTTATGCCAGTTCAGCCTATTTGAAATTAGAGTTCAAAAACCGATCAAGGATTCTTTCTCTGACTAAATGTGTATGTTTCGGGGTGAATCACTTTCTTTGCCTTATGGACAATTAGATTTTGTAGGGGCAAGGGGGAAACTTGCCCTTTTTCCATGAAAGTTAGCTGAAAGATGGGCTCACAATTAAGGCAGATTAATAAAAAAAAGTTTATTACCAAATATGATGCTCCTGGAGAGAACCATAAGAGTGATAACCCAGCGTCTCCGTGATGGCCAGATACCTTCATACCTGTCTTTTCAAATGTAAACTTTAGGTGCAGAAAGAGGCTGTCAGGGAGGCTGAGAGACAGGTGTTGTATTTTAAACGCTTTGGGAGGAAAGGAAGTCAGTTCTCTCCTTTCATCTTTTGATCAGGTCAGTCCGGTTTTACATAGACAGAGGGAAGGCTCCTTCCAATGCTTTCTGATCTCCAATGGCCTTTAATTCAAAATACTCTTTACACCACATAGTCATATTTTGAGGTGAAATTTCTTTAGCTCCTTCAATTTCATGTCTAGTTGCTTAAAAATCTACAAAAAAATGAAAAGGCCAGACATAAGGACACTAACATTTTATTTTGCAAAGTAAGATTAAAAATTTCCGGCCGGATGCAGTGGCTCACGTCTGCTGCCCTAGCACTCAGGGACGCCAAGGCAGACAGATTGCTTGAGGTCAGGAGTTTGAGACCAGCCTCAGCAAGAGGAAGACCCTGTCCCTATTAAAAATAGAAAAATTAGCCGGACATTGCGCCTGGTGCCTATAGTTCCAGCCACTCGGGAAGCTGAGGCAGGAGGACCACTTGAGCACGAGAGTTTGAGGTTGCTGTGAGCACTCTAGCCTGAGCAACAGAGTAAGACTATGTATCAAAAAAAAAAAAAAAAGTAAGAACTTCCACCAACCACCATTACCATTTCATGAAGAAAAGCCTCTTAACCTCAAAAAAAGTAATAAATATGTAATAGCAGATTAAAGGAAACTCCTATAAATGAAGTAAAGTTTGCTTTTTCAGAACTTCATTAATTTGCCCCGGTTTTGTTTTTCTTTCCCATTTTGACTTGGCCCAGGGGAACTTCCATATAGGGAGGACCCGGGCCCAGCTGGCAGGGAGCCCAGAGAGCGTCCCTTTTGTGTGTGATACCCAGAGCTCACAGGAGAAGCCCAGGAATGTAATTAGGCTTTATGTTATGAAAATGTTTAGGTACAAACCCGTTTGTAAGGTTTTGAATTTTGGATTTGGGCTTTCAGAGGACAAAACTACAACATAGTTAGGAATTAGAACTATACTACCAGTAGCCCAAGGGACTACTGTTACCCAAAGTTCGGAGGCTAGGCTGTATCAGAATAAAAAACAAGAACAAGTGGTTTTTGAGAAGAAAAGGGAAGTTTCTTTTTGTTGTTGTTTTTCTTTTTTGAGACAAAGTCTCACTTTGTCCCATTCAGTAGTGGTGTCACAGCTCACGGCAACCTCAAACTCTTGGGCTCAAGTGATTCTCTCACCTCAGCCTCCCCTGTAGCTGGGACTACAGGCTCCTGCCACAACGCTCAGATATTTTTAGAGATGAGGTCTTACTCTGGCTCAGGCTCCACTGCGTGGGCTCGAGCAATCCACCTGCCTCGCCTCCCAGAGTGCTAGGATTACAGGTGTGAGCCACTGCGCCCAGCCAGCTATCTCTTTGCTGGCGAAGGGAGAAAAATGCCAGGCCATCGGGCTCACAATACCAACTTTTCCTGCATGTAAGCAGAAACCCAGAGCTGTTAAAAGGGAGGAGGCCTCCCGCCACTCAGCTGCAGTTGAAGACACATCGAGTTCCATCTCCATTGCAGATCAGACTATGTCCTTCAGCAGCTCCAGCTCCTCAGCCAGTCAGCCAGGTGCTGGCCTACCCGCCCACCCTCTGGGGTGCAAAAGAACAGAAGACGCTTCCCTGCCGTTAGGGACCAAGGCCTCCACCACGGGCAGGCATGCAAGTCTGTTTCCAAAAAGAGTTGCAAAGAGACAGAAACATTTTTTCAAATTGTTTCCAGGTCATTTCCTCTGCTACTCTGTAACAAACTGGTCAACTTGGCTCGGCGCCTGTGGCTCAACAGGCTAAGGCGCCAGCCATGTACATGTGAGCTGGCGGGTTCGAATCCAACCCCAGGGCCCGCCAAACAACATGATGGCTGCAACCAAAAAATGGCCAGCCGTTGGGGCGGGGGCGGGGGGGGCGCCTGTAGTCCCAGCTACTTGGGAGGCAGAGGCAGGAGACTCGCTAGAGCCCAGGAATTGGAGGTTGCTATGAGCTGTAATGCCACAACACTCTACCCAGGGCGACAGCTTGAGGCTCTGTCTCTAAATAAATAAAT
>CAUYON010179017.1:0-20321 GCA_963573935.1 Arctocebus calabarensis
ACTGGAAGGGGTGAGACTGGAAGGGGTGCAGCTGGGAGGGGTGCAGCTAGAAGGGGTGAGACTGGAAGGGGTGCAGCTGGGAGGGGTGCAGCTGGAAGGGGTGCGGCTGGGAGGGGTGTGGCTGGGAGGGGTGAGACTAGAAGGGGTGCAGCTGGGAGGGGTGCAGCTGGAAGAGGTGTGGCTGGGAGGGGTATAGCTGGAAGGGGTGAGACTGGAAGGGGTGCAGCTGGGAGGGGTGCAACTGGAAGGGGTGAGACTGGAAGGGGTGAGACTGGAAGGGTTGAGACTGGAAGGGGTGCGGCTGGGAGGGGTGCAACTGGAAGGGGTGAGACTGGAAGGGGTGCAGCTGGGAGGGGTGCAGCTAGAAGGGGTGAGACTGGAAGGGGTGCAGCTGGGAGGGGTACGGCTGCAGCTCAGGGCAGGGGTGGTGGCCCCTATACAGGACATGAGGACAAAGCCTTAGACTCCAGCCAACAGAGCCAGTGACTCCTCCAGCAGGCTAGGGAGGCAGGAGGCATTGCACTCACGACAGACAAGTCACCCCCTCATCTGCTCTAACCCTCAGGGCAGGCCATGGTGGACAGGACAGCATCACCTCTCTATACAAAGGGGGAAATGGAGGCAGGGGAGGTGACACTCGAGTTCCCAGTGGGTAAGAGGGTGGCCTGCGTACAGAGTCCAGTCCCATCTGACCCCAATGCTCAGTCTGTCCTGGTCTTCCCAGGGCCTGAGGCCAGAGCCTGGGCCCAGGGCTCAGGGCCAGGGGTGTTGGCAGTGACCACAGCATTGGGTGGGCAATGAGACACAGCTCCTGGCATGGGAGCCTGTGCTCGGAAAAGGCCCATAAATCTCCTGCTGAGGACAGAAGGGGAGCAGGAGCCCAGTCACTCAGCGGCATTTGGATTCCAGCATCTTTATGGGGTTCTGAGATGCTCGCCAGAGGAGAGACAGTATTTGGCCTATTAATTTCCTAGTTAATCACGCAGGACAGTTGGTAATTAAGCACTTGCCATCCCATCGCACTGGCCAGTCCTGGGCTGGGCTATAATTCATTCTCGATGGAGCAAACAGGTGCCAGGAGCCTCTGCCTCAGGGCTGCACAGGAGGCACTGGCTGGGCTGACATCTCCTGCCTCCCGGCCTGTGGCTCTATGCATTCAGAGAAGACCCTGGTATGGTGGGATCTTGGTATAGCCCCAGGCAGCTGTTCTGTCCTGGGGGCAGCTGCCTCCCTGGGAGGCTGGGCCTCGGCAGCCTACAGACCTGGTTCCACCCTCTGGCTGAGCCCCAGCCAAACCCATCCAGAGCACTCTGGCGCCTCTTGTCCATACACCATAGGGTTCTGTGTCTACTGGGGATGGGGGTAGGAGGGGAGCTGCAAGGATCGAGGGGAGCCTGGGAGGCTTTCAGGCACTTCCAGAAGGATGACTGTTCTCCTGCAGGGCCGAGGGTCAGTCCTGCAGCCTATGAACGAGCTCGGGAGACTTCCTGGCGGCCCCTGTTGCCTATGAGTTTGACACCCTTGTGGGTCAATGTGAGAAGCAACAGCGGTGGAGAACAGAGGACAAGCCCATAACCTGGGGCCCCATGCACAGCGCTGACCGGCAGGTGGAGACCGGTCCCTGGCTCCACACCCTCCCAGTGGGGCTGAGGAGTAGCTGGTATCAGTGTACCTCTCTCTCCCTGTGCCTTGCAAGCCCCCTGCACCTTCCCAAGCTGGACCTCGTCTGAGGCTCCCCTGGGCCTGTGATGTGGGTGTCATCCTTTCAGTTTAAGGAGAAGGGAAATGCGCAGAGCAGTTAAGGGGTTTGCGCACGGGTTGCCTGCACAGAACAGAACCCAGGACTTCAACCCAAGCCACCCATCCTGGTGTCTTCAGGTGACTGGGACAAAATGCCACAGACCCCTGACTCTCACAGTCTGGGGGCAGGCGGTCCAAGGTCAGGGTGCCGGCGCAGCCAGTGGTGCTGGCAGATGGTGGTCTCCCACTGAGTCCTCACGCGGCGAGGGATCACCAGAGTCCCTTTTATAAGGTCACCAGTCCTATTTGTGTGGGCTCCAGGCTCATGACCTCCTCACCTCCCAAAGGCCCAACCCCTTTGGGGGGCAGGACTTTACCATATACTCTTGGGGGTCACAAACATTCAGTCCACTGTGCCCCAAACCCTAAGTTCTGTGTTCCTCCCTCCCTGCCCTGCCCACAGCCAAAGGTCCATGGAAGGCAGGAGGACCAACTGGTAAACTGAGGTACAGAGACTTTTCCTTGTCACATAGGAAAGTATTGGGCTGGGTCAGAGGAGCATAGTCATGGCTCCCAGACCCCAACAGTCACCTGCCATCTGCCCGGCCCTGGGGTCTCTAACCAATAAGGTGACTTTCATGAGGACTTCGCACCCTGGCAGGGAGATGGGTGTAAAGGGACGAGGTGAGCACAGCCACGAGCAGAGATGACAGTGCTGCGGGGCAGGTGGCAGGGGGCTGAAGATCATCGTGGCCACACGTGGATTCAGTGGCATCTCCTGGCTGCTGACTACAGTTGCTGGTGTCTGTGTGTGTCTGGATGGATGTTTGAAGGAACCTGGACAGTAAACTCTGGGAAGCTCTCTGCAGACTCCTGGCACAGAACTGCACTTGGTACTCACTCCCAGTGAACAAGTGGGTGCTCCCTGAAGTCCTCCACCCACAGAGCTGTGATCCTCTGCATGGCTCCCTCCCCCAGAGCCCAGGCAGATGGCACTCTCCCTGTGGAGCACTGTGCAAGGGCCCACGTCCTCCATCAGACCCTCACTCCACCCCTCTCTGCCTCTGCTTCTGGGGTGCATGTCTATAATTTTCCAGTGGACCACCTTGGGGGTCTTAGAGCCCCTTGTCCACACAGCTGGAAGTGGGTGAGGTTGGGCACCACTCTGAGCCCTGCTTCCTCTCCAAATTGCTACAGGCCACCAGCCCCCCAGCACTGCCTGCTGGGCCTCCTCCCCTCCAGGCCTGCCTGAGCCCCTGGCCCTGCCTGGTCCCTCTGGGCTATTTCCTAGTCCACTGATGGAACCGGCTTTGGAGGCTGACTCAGGAGCAAGCCTAACCCCAGGGCTTTGGAGTAGCATTTTGATTTGACATGCTTACAGGCTTGTGAGATGTTCAGGACTGGGACAGAGCAGGTAGACACAAGCATAGACAAGCAGGTGAACCTGCCACTTACAGCCCCACTTAACAAATGAGAACTCAGCATGGGGCCAGAGCGAGGGCTCTGTGGGAGGGGCACAGAACTCAGGCCATGCTGTGCACGGAGCCTGGCTCAGTGACTGCCCCAGCCACCCAGATCCCTCCCAAGTCATTGCTACGGCCTCCCGACTGCTCCCTACCTGCCTCTGCTGTCCTCAGGTGGCACAGAGCGGCTCTCCCTCCTTATGACACCTGGGTCAAATCAGGTCACTCCTGGGCACTGAACGCTCTTTTGGCTCCCACTCCCCCCACAAGCACAGCAAAACTCATGGCCTTGCCATGGCTTGCAGCCCCCAGGGCCCCTGCCCTTTGCCTCCAATCCTGATCTGTCCCCGTCACCGTGTGCTCCACGCCACCCCCCAGTCGAGTTCCACCCCAGGCCTTGCCCACACTGGCTGTTGCACCTGAATATGCCTCCCACGGGGCACAAGAGCTCGCTCTGTCCCCTCCTCCACGCCTTCTCAAGGGTCACCTTCTCAGAAAGCCGGCCCTGCCCCATCCCAGCCCATTTGTAAAATTATAACAAAAATACCTCGGTAGACCAGACATTATAAGCAATAGACATCAATTGCTCACAGCTCTGGAGGCTGAGACGTCAAGACCAAGGCAGGGCAGACACGCAGTCCACTGGGGGCTCCGTCTGCTCCACAGAAGACCAAACTCGCTCTTCAGGCATCTCTCATGAGGGATCTGATCCCAATCCCGGGGTGCAGCCTCAGAACCTTATTACCTCCCAAGGCCAGCATGGGGCTCACATTCCAACACACGGACGTGGTGGACCCGGGCACTCAGACCCCTGCAGGCGCCTCCAGGGCTTTTCTCCTCACACTGTTTTATCTATTTGCTGGTTTCGCCCACCTGCTCTGGGGGGCTACAGGGCTTGAAGTAAGGGGTCTGCTCAAAGTCGCCACCATACACAGGAGGTCTCAGTAAATACTACACAATGGACGAACGCACGGTTACTCCCGGTCACTGAGGGACTAAATGCTTGAGGAAGATTGCAGCAAAATCACCTGCAATCCCACACACACACCTCCCTGTCTCCTTCCGGTTTATCTAGGGGCGCAGATCCCTGGAAGTGGGGCCTGGGAAGGGTGGGTTGGGGAGCCCCGATCTGTATGCTCTGGGAGCCCTCACTTTTCCCACCTGTACGGTGGGAGCGGAGGCAGCAGGTGTGATGAGCGTACAAGGTTAAGCCCCTAAGGTGTGAGTCTGAGCGGGTCACCACATGCACCCTGGGCGTCCCCTTCCAGGGAGTCAGAAAGGACTTGAAGGACAAAGACCTGGCAGAAGCCCAGAGCAACCGGCCCAAAGCATTAATATGGGGAGTGGGAGGGAGGGGGCCCTTGAGATGCAGCAAAACAAAAACTTTACCTTTTGCTCCCTGAGTTCCTACTGCAACTTCAGCAAATTTTCCCTTTGAATAATAAAGCTGCTGCCCTGAGCTGTGATCACACCAAAGTCGCTCACTCCTGGGAACCTGAATCAAAACCAAGAGCCCAGCCTGTGAATGAGCTCGGGGCTTTGTGTCTTTGTGCTTGGCCGCCGTGCGGTTGGTAGCCAGGCTCACTCCTGCCAGAGAGCCCTGTCACCAGCTGCCAGCCACAGGGCAGCTGCAAAGGGAGGTGGGGACAGGCCTCCGGGGCTGGGAGGAGGCCTGTGAGGGAGAGAAGTGGACGAGCCATTGGGGTCGGGAAGGGCGGGAGGCTGGTTTGGGAAGGGCGACCAGGCACTTGAGCTGAAGGCTGGAGAAGCGAAGGAGCAGTATGGGAAGGCCTGGCGGCAGCTCTACAAATACAAAGGGCCCAAGGCAGGGAGCCTGGCAGAAGCCTTCTGATCAGGTCTGGATGTCACCTCCAGGACCACACCGGCCCACCAGGGCCACCTCGCCCCTGCCAGCCTGCTGCAGCCTCCTGAACCACAGCCACATCTGTTCAGCCTCTGGGACAATGCTCCCTACAGCGCATCCTGGGGCATTCTCCCCAGAGTGTACTTCTAATCGTGACCCTCCTCTGCTCAAAACCCCTCCATGGCTCCCGTGTACTCAGAGAGAGAACAAAAGGTGAGGAGACTCTTCCCTTGAGAACCTCCCAGCTTGGAGGTGTGGACACAGGTGTGCCTCAGTGAGTCCCGTGAACAATTATAAAACCCTGGCTGTGCCCAGCATACTTTGGGACCCTGTGGCCCCAATTGGTTTCCCCAAAGTCCTCTCCCAGTCACCCCCTCCCATGTATCCCAGTCCTATCCTGGGCCCTTCACACTTGCCAAGTTCCTTCCCACCTCAGGACCTTTGCCTGGGCTGCAACCCCTGGCTGTATTGCTGTCTCTCAACTCCCCTTACCCTTCAGATCATCGTCCAAGCACACTTCCTCGGAGAAGCTCTCCTGACTTCCCTGAGCAGACCAAACACCCCTGTCCTAGGGCTCAGATAGCCACGTTCCTATTCCCCATGGGACTTGTCACAGCCACAGTTTTATAATTGTTCATGGGACTCACTGAGGCACATCTGTGTCTACACCTCCAAGCTGGGAGGTTCTCAAGGGAAGAGCCTCCTCACCTTTTGTTCTCTGTGGAATTTCCAGAGTCTCATGTGGCTTTTGACACATAGTAGGCATGGTATTTGGTGATAAACTATAAGAAAATGTGTTCTGAGTGAATGTACATTTTTTGTTTTTGTTTTGAATTAGAGTCTCACTCTATCACTCTGGGGTACAGAGCCGTGACATTCTAGCTCACAGCAGCCTCAGGCTCTTGGGCTCAAAAGATCCCCTTGCCTCAGTTTTTCTATTTTAAGTAGAGACTGGGTCTCGGTCCTGCTCAGTTTGGTCTTGAACTCCTGAGCTCAGGTGATCCACCTGCCTTAGCCTCCCAGAGTGCTGGTATTACAGGTGTGAACCACTGCACCTGGCCTGACTGTTTTTAATGAGCAAGATGAGAGTGACCAGGACAGAGTTTGGGTCAGTAAGTGATAATGGATAAAAACCAATAAGCCTGCAGAGGGCCCTGGAGGAGGAGATGCAAGTGACTTAGGATTTCTTCCTTGTATTTTCCTTTATTTCCCAAGATTTGAGCACAAATAAGCTATGATCAAAAACCCACAATGACAAGGAAAAAGGTACTAACCTAATAACTTTGCGCTGAGTGGTGTCTGGCGTGGTTCCCCTAGTGTAGGGTAACACCACCTCACCGCCCTCTGCTGGAATTAAGCGAGTGAGTGGATGGTGAGAAGGAGGAGGGGAGCGCAACCCCATTTGCTCAACTGCTGAGTGAACTAGAAAAGAGACATAACTGAAGGAAATGGTTTCCGCAACCTGGGCCTCAGTTTCCCCATCCATAACACAAGGGTCTTCTGCCTCTACATCCCCTCAAATCTATGGTTCCCCGATTCCTGGGGACCTGGTGGCAAGGCAGTGCCCACCTCCCACTCCCACCTGGGCTATGTGACCTTGGGCAGCCCACTCAACACTCTTCTGTAAAATGCAGGTGATAGCTATCACCTCCCAGAGCCCGCCCACTCCTGTGATTGTGTGAACAACCCACCTCAGCGCCTAAACCAACAGGTGCCCAAGACGTGTCATTCCTAGATTTGTCCTTCCTAATGGTGAGTCAAGGCCCTGCCTTCAGCACTGAGCACAGAAGAGCCACTTAAGATATAAAAATAATACTTTTACAGTTATTAAAGTAATAAGCATTGACTGCGAAAAGCGTAAAATAAAAAACTAAGACGGTTCCTAAAGGAATGATGGAATGAAGGAAAATTACTGACAGCGTCATCCTCTGGAGCTATTAAAATGTTGGTAAATAGGTTTTTAAGCTTCATGTTCTATATTATTCTTATTCACAGCTAGAGAGCCAGTATGATGGGCAATGAGTGGGAGGGTTCACAAAGCAGCCCCATTTGGGACGCGCTGCCTGCATTTTGCCTTCACACGCGGTAATACACACCATGGACATTTTTCCACTTCAATAAACTCAAATCCACACTGTCTTAATGGCTGCTGGGTGATCCATTCCGTGGCCATGCTGTCTTCTATTTCACCACCCCCTGCCCATGGGCATTTCGTTCATTTCCAGTTCTGCAGCAGACAGTGGCTAATAACTCACAGCGCCCCGCGCACTCTGCACTCCCAGCCGAAAGCTCCATCCAATTATGCGTTAAGGTGCATCCCTAGAAGGGAATTGCTGGGACAAAGCAAGCGCTTTAAAATCTTCTGCGGCACAAGGCCAAGCTGCCTTCCAGGAATCTGGGGTCAAGGTCACTGCCAACATCATGCTGGGTCCCTCACCACCTGCTCCTGCACCCCCATGGAACTGGGTGGTGACACAGCAGATACCACAGCGTTCCCCAAATGTGAAAATGGTAGCGGGGTCCACACGTCTATGGCTGTTCAGTTTCTTCTCAGTGATTGACCAGATCCCCTGTCCTTTTCCTTTCAGAGTTATTTATTTAATGATATATAGAGGTATATATCACTTTGTGACAGGTAAAGGAACCTATAGCAATCCTGAGTCAGAACCGTCCTGGAGGTCACAGCCTCTGTGGCAAAGCAAACAGCACACACAGGAGTGTGCACTAGAGAGCACACAGCGTGAGCATGTGCACACGTATACACACTCATGTACACACACACACAGGAGTGTGCACTAGAGAGCACACAGCATGAGCACGTGCACACATGTACATACTCATGTGCATACACACACAGGAGTGTGCACTAGAGAGCACACAGCATGAGCACATGCACACATGTACACACTCATGTACACACAGGGGTGAGCTCAGGGCCTGGAGAGGGTGCAAAGTGCCAGGCATGTGCACACATATACAAACTCATGTCCACACACACACAGGAGTGTGCACTGGAGAGCACACAGCGTGAGCATGTGCACACATGTACACACTCATGTGCATACACACACAGGAGTGTGCACTAGAGAGCACACAGCATGAGCACGTGCACACATGTACACACTCATGTACACACATACACACGGGTGAGCTCAGGGCCTGGAGAGGGTGCAAAGTGCCAGGCATGTGCACACATATACAAACTCATGTCCACACACACACAGGAGTGTGCACTGGAGAGCACACAGCGTGAGCATGTGCACACATGTACACACTCATGTGCACACACACACAGGGGTGAGCTCAGGGCATGGAGAGGGTGCAAAGTGCCAAGCACGTGCACACATGTACATACTCATGTACACACATACACACGGGTGAGCTCAGGGCCTGGAGAGGGTGCAAAGTGCCATGGAGGCACTCTTGGCAGCCCCCAGGCCGCTCCCAGCCCCTGTCCCCTTCTTACTCACTATGGCAGGCTCAGCTCAGGCCCAGCCGCATTCGGTGAGTAAGCTGCACACAGGACCCAGGGCTGGGAGGCGGTGAAACGGAGACCTGAGCCCGACCTAGGCCCCAGCATGTGAGTTTTCAAGGTCGACACTTCCTGCTGCTGACTCAGCCAGACACCTACACGTGGAACCAAGCTCAGTCTCTCCCTAGGTCATTCCATAGTGACCTTAAACCCTTTATGTAGGGTTGGAGGAAGGAGAACAAGGGAAATGACTCCGGTCTGTCTCCTTCCAGGCTCAGAATAGGGATAGGCTTAGTGACTCCGGGCATGGGGCTACCACAAAAGCCACTTCAAGGGGACGCAGGAGGCTTCCCAGGAATAGACGTCCTGGGTACTGGGGCTGGGCAGGCACAGTGAGGCTCACCTGGACTGTGGCTCCAGCACTGCCCCCACCCTCCACCCCATCCCTAGGAGCCCACCTGAGCACATGTCTTCTTAGAGCCTCCAGCCGTTTGGCCAGGCACAGACACCAGAAGGCGGCAGGGTAGAGACATGAGCGTCCCACTGTCAGGCCCAGGAGCCAGCTCTGACACTCACTTCCAAGGCCCTGCAGGACACATTGCCATCTAAAAAATGGGGGTGACAAACCCCTCACCAGCGTCGGGAGCACAATGCCATGAGCCAACAGCATTAAGCACGTGGCACAGAAAATGGGGTGGATTCCATAAAAGGAGAGTCCACTCTGTCACCTTACAGAGGAACCAACAGCCTCATTGTTAAAGTGAGGAAATTGAGGCACAGAGAGGCCAAGATGCTCACCACTAACATGCTGCCGAGGACAGAGCAGGACTGGATCACAGGCCTGAGCCAACGCTAGAGGTTGTGGGCAGGTACGGGGGGAGGCTGCAGAGGGGAGGGCCCTTGGGCAGCAGCAGGAAGCAGTCAGGCCCGCAGCTTGGGCAGTGTCCTCTCCCCATGTGGGGCGTAGGTACTGCGTGAGGCTGAGGGCTCTGGGGGCCACGGATACCCCACCTCCCCATGCAGCACCGCCTGTAGGTCCTCACCGCCTGCCTCTCTGTGTCGTCAGGACACTCAGTAGGTTAATGTTTGAGGAGACACGTGGGACAAATGCCAGCTGCTGCTATTTTCTCTCCTGCCACTGCAAGCTACTTAGCAGTGAAGGGCTCCTTGGAACGTCCGCTGTTGACAAGAGGGGAAAGAGAGGGCGAAGATACAAGTCACCGAGACGGAAGGAATCCGTGCAAAGCTGCGTGTGAAGCTGCGCTCCTCAAGAATTTCACAATGAAATATTCATGGGCCCCTCTGCCAGCCTTACTGAGCTGAGCCTTCTGGCTTCCCGGGGAGCTGCCAGCATGACAAGGATAGATGGTGGTAGCCCTCGGCTACAGGCACCAGAGTCTGATTTTAGAAATGTGGACAGACAAGAGCTCCCATCTGCCCTTTGTGGGGATGAGTGAGCAAGGGACAGCCATGTGCCAGCCATGTGCCAATCTCATGCATTGGTGAAGGGGACAGGACAGGAGGGAGACCTGCAGATAGCAGGAACCTATGTGTACCAGGTGCCACGTCACCCCAGCAGACCCATGACATGGTCACCAGCACCCTCGGTTTGAAAGGGGAGCAATGTGACTCAGACACACACATTAACCCCATTATTATAAATCACTGAGCCAGGACTTGAGTCCAGTTCTACCCATCCTACAGGACACAGATGTCTCCTCTCCTTGGTGTCCAAAAGGGATGATGACTGTGCTGTCTCATATAGCTGTGACATGAGCCCTAGCAGAGGGTGAGCGGGTAGGAAGGGCACAGAGGTAGAAAGTCCTCCTTTCTTGGAGAAGGGGCCCCGGGTTGTCTCAGGACTCACCCTCACCAGCCAGGTCTTTGAGGCCTCTACCAAGACAAGCACCACTTTTTCTTAGGGTGGGAGGGAGGGCTGTGGCTCACTGTAGTTCCCAGGCATGTGTGTGGCCCGTGTCCTCCTGCCCCAGCCTCTGCTGACGTGTCTCTCTCTCCCTAGGCCTGGGTGCCTCAGCTTCTCTCCTTCTTTGGAAATGCCCATCAGTATCTGAACGGGTGGCCCCGTGCTCTGTGTGCTGTACTGTTTCCTCTCCCAAGCTCTGCTTGCTCCTCAGTCATCTCCTCCACAGGTGTCTCCTGTCCAGTCTCTCCCCTGTCTTGCCATCTTTGCTGGGTGGTAACGAGGCCCCTACGGGATTCCAGTGGAAGTCACGGGAGGCCCCTGCCCTTTCACCCCCACTTGACGCCAACAGAAGCCCAACGAGGAACCTGGACTTCTGCCCTGCCTGGTAGTAAGGAGGTGGCACTCCCCTCACCAGGCAGTGTGTGCAGTCAACTAAGACAAGAGGCTGAAGGAGCCAGTCTCACAGCATAGCGCCCAGAATCCAGACTCTGACCAGAAACCCCTCAAACTAAACTGATACATAACCACGACAATCAGCAGATGCCTTTGTGCATTGTAAGATGCTTCCCAGAACAATTACAAACATGTGAGTAACAAATGAAAACTACAAAACATCAGCAGACAAAAAAATTGAAAATTTCAGCAAAGACATGGAGTCTATAAGGAAGAACCAAACTGAAATTTTAGAAATGATAAATACAATAGCTGAAATTTTCAAATACAGTGGGTGAGGTCAACAGCAGAGTCAAGGAGACAGAGGGAAGAGTCTGTGCGCTTGAGGACAACAGGACAAAGACGTCCCGACTGAGCCACAGAGGGGAGAGAGCCCTGCCGACCAGAGCCAAGGACTCCAGCTATCAGGTCCTAAAGAGGAGGAAAAGGAGGCAGGTTCTGAAAATGTACTTGGCGAGGTAAAGACTAAGAACTTCCCCAAATAAGCAAGACATAAACATACAGATCCACAAAGGTGAATGAGCTTCGAACAGATAATCCTAAGGAAATCTACATAAACACACACCATAGTCAAATGTCTGCAAACTAAAGGGGAGAGAGAGAGAATCTTGAAAGCAGACAGACAATGGCACCACCTTATCTATAGGGGGAAAGCAATTAGGATGACAGGGAATTGCTCATCGGAAATCATGGAGGCTGAAAGGAAGTGACACAACATTTTTCAAATACTGAAAGAAAAGAGCTGTCAAACAAGAGTCATACATCCAGCAAAACATCCTACAGGAAAATCAAGACATTCTCAGGTGAAGAAACACTGAGGATTTGTCACCAGCAGACCTATCCTTAAAGAGTGGCTAGAGGAGTTTCTCCAAGCAGAAAGCATATAGTAAAAAAAGAAATTGTGGAACATCAGGGAGGAAGAAATAAAAACAGAAAGAATCAAAGTATGGCTAAATGCAATGCATCCTCCTTCTCCTCTTAAATCTCCTGAATTACATTTGACAGTTGAAGCATATGTTATAACACTATCTGAAGATCTAAATTTATTAACAGCGAATATTTAAAACTATTATAAGTAGGGGAAGGTAAATAAACACAAATGGAGGTAAGTTTTCTTCACTCCACTCAACTGACATCATGCTAACCCAAGTGCTATGACAAGTTCTATTTGTATAATGCAATACTGCGGGTAATCACGAACATGCAGAGATACACAAAAACGCTATGAACAGATCAAAAACACATTTTGAAAAAAATACTGTTCAAAGAACCGATAGGAAGATAGGAAAAAGAAAAAAAGAGAAACAAAAAGTAGAGAGAATACCTCTTTTCTCTCTCTCTCCTTCTCTCCCCATTTTCTCTCTCTCCCTCCTCTCCTCTCTCTCATGTCTCTCTCTGTCCCCCTCCTCTCTCTACCTTCTCTCCTCTCCTCTCTTCCCCCATCTCTCTCTCTCTCTCTCTCTCTCTCTCTCTCTCCTCTCCTCCTTAATGCTGCTCTGCAGCATTCCCCACCCTTAAAGACCTTTCATACGAAAAAAAAAATAGAGAGAATAAAGGGAAAACAAAAATAAAATGACAGTTCTAACATATTAATAATTACATTAAAGGTAAATTATCTAAATATACCAATTAAAAGATAGGATGACAGACTGGGGTAAACTTGACCCAACCATAAGCTGTCTAAAAGAAATTTGCTTCAAATATTATAATATGGGCATGTTGAAAGTTAAAGGATGGGAAAGGGTAGATCATGCAAACATTGATTAAAAGAAAGCAGGATTGCTTATGTTAATGTCAGATGAAGCAGGTCTCAAAGGAAGACAAAACGGGAGCCAGAGAGACAATACGTAATGATAAAATATCAGTCCGCCAAGGACACACAGCAATCCTAAGTGTATAAGCACCAAAAAATAGAGGTGCAAAAGTAAATGAAGCAAGTGAGACTCTGCATCTACAAAAAGAACAAAATAAATATATATACTAAGAAACAGACAAATCCACAATTACAGTTTGGAGACTTCAATAATCCTCCATTAACAATAGAACTAGACAGAAAATCAGCAAGGACATAGAACAATTTAGCAACACTGTCACCCACAGGATCTACATAATCACTGCTGACACCCACCCAATCACAGCAAGACCCATGCTCTTTCAAGGGCCCTCAGAACATGTACCAAGAAAGAACATATCTTGGACCATTAAACAAAGCTCAACAAATTAAAAATAATTGAAATACTAGGGTAAATTCTCCAACACATGGAATCCAATGAGAAATCAATAATGGAAAGACAGCAGGAAAAAAATCTCCAAACACATAGAAACTACCTAATGTATGAATCAAAAAGGAAGCCGTATTTCCACTTAGATCAGGAACCAGGCAAGGGTGCCCATTGTCTCCATTGCTCTTCAACATGGTAATGGAAGTTTTAGCCATTGCAATTAGTGAAGAAAAGGTGATCAAGGGTATCCATATAGAGTCAGAAGAGATCAAACTTTCACTCTTCACAGATGATGTGACTGCATTTTGATTTCCAGAATTGATGTCCCTTGGGAAGAGAAGGAAATGAGCCAAATATTCCTACACTTGATGAATTAGTCCACAACTCCCCAAAGACACTGTTAAAATCCATGAGAGACCAAGAAGAGGCAGAACAGACCCACCCAGGCTGCTCACAAAAGGCCTGGTGCCTGGCTCAGCAGTGTGAGGAACATGGGCTTCAGTGGTCCCACCGTCAGCTAATCCACCATCCCAACTCTCCCACTGACTTTGCTGAGAGAGATGGCAGCACCATGGGAAACCCCACTCCCGCACAACCCACAGGCTTCGGGAGGAAAACTCTACCTGACTTGTCTTTGTCGTTCTGCCCTCCACCCACACTTTTGTGATGGCTTTTTCCCCATCTCCACAAGGCTCAGTTTCTTCATCTTTAACATGGGGCTGAGTTCTCACCTCCTCTCAAGTGCTACAGGGGTTAAGTTGTGAGATTTCCCAGTGTGGACAGGATGAGTGGAGGAAGAGAACACACACTTCTCCCCCTCCCAATCACCCTAACCTCCTTATCCTATCCTCCTTGGACTTCAGACTATCCCACTGGCCCTGGACTTCTAGACTGGGCCCTTATAAGTCCCCTTTCCACAAAGGCACCGATCTGACCATAGCTCTCCTCTGTTCAAAACCCCATCGGTGGCTTCCTGGCTTCATGAGGAAGGGCTCCAGTGCCGCAGACAGAACCACCAGGCCCTCTGGGAGCCTGAGCCTCATCCCACATCCTCCTTGGCCAGAACCTCCTGCCACTTGACCCTACTCCCCAGGCACTCTGCGTGCTCACATCAGGCTCAGCTCCTCTGACCCCAACAGCTACGCTCAGCACTTCTACTCTGAGTCTCCCCACTACAGGGGTGCAATTGCCTCATCATAGTACTTGTAGCTTCTCATGACATGCATATCTTTTCCTATCTGTACTGCCTGCCCTTCATACTTCAGCTTGGGAACCAGGTCTTCTTTATGTATCTCCATAACCTCAGCCAGGGCAGAGCCCAGCACAGAGGTGCTTAGCGGATATTTATGGAATGATACAAGAAACGAAAGAGGGGGAAATAGGGAGAAGGAGGCAGAGATAGAAGGGGGAGGGGAGGGAGAGAGGAGAAGAGAAGGTAGAGGGAGGGGCAAACAGGAGGGAGTAGGGGTATAAGTGGAAAGGGGGAGAGGGAAAGGGAGAGGAAAAGAGGAGAAAGAAGGTTAGTTGGTTAATTAGCTGGTTACTAAAATGAAAGCAATCAAATAGAGCCGTTTGACCTACAAAAGGAGAATCAAACTTGACTTTGTCAACTTAATCTTGAGCAAACTAATCACAGCCTAAGCAACAAGTTCATGCTCTGGCCATGGTGCTGAGAAAGGAGATAGATGCCATCCATCCTAAGCCTCTCTTTTGTCATCCAAATTATCATGTGAAGGACAGAAGCAGCATAATGAGGTCCTGCTCATTCCCCTGGGGGTGGGGGAAAAGGAACAAAGGCCTCCAACTTCCCAGGAGGTAGGCACCCTCATTTTCTTGGGCAGCCCCAAGAAAACGAGAAGACTTTGCAAGCAAGAAAGGAGCACAATCCACTGCCATGGCAACCACAGCTGGGCTGACCAGGGACAGAGATGCCCGTAGGCTGCCCCAGAGGCCAGGTCTCCCATCTCCAGGCCACATGGGAATGAGGCCCTTTAAAAGGAATGACAGATGATACCTTTTAGGGTCCAGCCCAGCCACAGCATCTACGGGGAAAGCTTCCGTCCTCCCCCACCATCTGCTCCATCACAGGATGTAATTTCCCTGTCCTGAACTCCAATTTGAAAGCCGGCTGTAACCATAAACCAAAAAGGCTGCTAACAAAGGCTTATGCATAAATAGACAAAAGGCAGCATCACTTCTGCTCACACTGGACGTTGAGCTTGTGGCTGTCAGCAGCAGGCAGCAGATGCAGCACATCTGGGTCCTTCCCCAGGGGCCCACTCAACAGTCACTGGGACCCCCAGGAATCGAGTCCTTGTAGACAGTAGGCACTGACCTCCGTTGAAGCTTCCTTGGTACCACTGTTGTGATAAGAACTTTATGCATATAGTCATTTAGTCCTTGCCACAACCTTACAAGGAAGGTATTGTCAAAAGAAAAGAAGCCATACTCTGTAAAATAATTTGGGGAGTTTACTCTGAGCCAATTTGAGGACCATGACCCAGAGCTACACCTAAGAAGCCTTCAGCAAGTGGTCTTGTTGGGACTGGGGACAGCGGTTACAGTTTGGTTTTATGCATGGTGGAGGGGGAGATGGGAATTCCAGGTAAAGTCATAAATTAATACATGGAAGGCACACATTGGTTTGGCCTAAAAAGTTGGGACATCTCAAAGAGGGCACCACAGGTTACAGGTAGGTTTAAAGATTCTTTAGCTGACAATTGACTGAAAGAGTTAAGCTTTGACTAATAGATCAAGAGTCAGCAAAAAGGAATGCTGAGCTAAGGTAAGAGTCTGTTAACCAGAGACAAACTACAAGGCATTTGCCCCTGCCCAAGTGATTTGTTGTATATATTGAGGACCTGCAGGTGTGTCTGCATAGCCTTAGGCCTGGTAATGAGTCACAAAGGACATCTCTAAGTAGAGGAGGGGGGCATGATGAGACATGTCTGATCTCCTTTCTCATGGCTAGCAATTCAGTTTTAGGGAATACCCGTGGCCAACAGGGAGTCCCATCAGCCTCTAGGGGGTGGCTTAAGATTTTGTTTTAGTTCATAGTTTTAATATGTGAGTTGTGCACAAATATGAGTTGTGCCCATTCACAAAGCTCTCATGACAGAGATAGCAGTAGGTCTGCCCAGAGCCATTCTTCCTCTTTAATAGAACTGCTGCCTTCCTGTGGCTGAAGAGCTGAACGTCATACCCCAGCTTCTCCTGCAGCCTGGCAGGGCTAATGGGAGCAGAAGAGGGGGGCCACTCGTAGACCAAAGCCCATACAACAGGGGCTTACCTCTCCCTTGATCTTGATCCTCTACCCATAAACCTGAACCTGGAAGGATCCAGGACCCCACCCGATCATGCAGATGAGAACAGTGCCTAAGGATGAGGGGAAGAAACCACATGGAAGGATCTTGGGTCCCTGAATATACATGTGGAGCAGAGCCACCTGCTGCCCTACGGGTCAACTGTGAAAGACCCTGCTTGCCTCCTGGAGTCCAGTAGTACTTGTCACAATTAGTAAGCAGTAGGTCCAAACTTATACATGATTCTATCCTCAAAGCTAATGGTTTTTACTGGCTATGCCACTCAGGGTCTAGTAAAATGTACAAGAACTAGATATTTCACACAGTAGGACTTTAACATGGAGAACCAGTTACAAAAATGTCAACAGGCTAGAAAACTACAAAAGAGAAGACTGCGCACCATGGATGTTGTCATCATCCCTAAAGCTAGAGAAGCAAAAGAGAAAATGGTGTATTGCTCAGCGGGTCTTCTGAATGAAGATTTTCACTCCCCATGTCTCTGCCCCTACAAAAGCCCAATTCCCTCCCCAACTCCTTTCTCTTCCCTATCCTTATCCAGCATTTCCCCCAAAGTGGCACATAACCATTGGCGACTCCACACATGAGGTAGGGCAGGCAGCACTAGCCCTACTGCAGGTGGTACTGAAAGGATGACAGCCTGGCCCAGGGCCACCTGCTGACCTGGCCATCGAAGCAAGGAAAGCCACATTTCTCCTGACTCTTCTCCTCTCTCCTCTCCTCATTTCCTGTGCTCCTCCCTACTTCATCCACCAGGGAGTTTTCAGACACAATGGTGGCTCAATTTAAGCCTTGATAAATAAGTCCTCCAGATTAAAACCTATAAAACAAAGAGAAGGAGGGAGTAGGAGAGAGTGAGAGAGAGCAAGAGGGGAGACTTTCCCTCCCCAGAGTGTTTTGGCCAGCCAGATATTGGTGTGAAGTCACCAAGTCACATGCCCATCAGAGCCATCCCTGCTGCTGGACACAGGACAAGATGTAGAGCATCTGTGAGTGTCCTCTCCCGTTTGGATCCTAGGCAGTAGGGGACTCTGTGTGATGACATTGCTACATGTATTCACCAGGGAAACAGAAGAGACACCTTTGGCATCCAACACCGCTGGACCAGCTCCCAGAGTGCAGACAACCTGGCCAGCCCGTCCCCCACTGGGCGCAGAGCACTGGCCTGCAGGCCCGGAAGCCCAGGCTGGCCCTGCACCTGACCCAGACCCTGGGCTCTCAGGGAAGCTCTTCTGTATGCACGCTCTCGCTTCCTCTCAGGAGTCTAAGCCCCTGGCTCCCTATGCAGGTGACCGTCTACTCAGTGGGACGGGGGGCGGGGGGCTGCCTTGTCTGCTCAGGAAAGAGGGAGGACATGGCTACGATGTGAAAAATCCCTGCACTGGGGTCTCTGAGTCACAGAGAAACCCACAGCCTCAGCCTTCAAACTCCTCCACCGTGCCTCTCATCCTATCAGGATATAAAAGGAGGTATGCCCAGGGGAAGGGCCTGGAGGAAGCGGGTGGGACCTTAAGGGTAAGGTAAGCCATTGCCCAGATCCAGGGGCTACCACATGGGCTGTGGGGCCTGACACCAGAATGCAAGCCAAATGGGGGAAGATGGCATCAGGGCCACCTTTCTGCAGCCTCTACCGGGAGGTCCAGGTGCTCACATACACCCACAGGTGTGACAGAAGCAAGAGGCTCTTGTAACCCCTGTCCTCTTCCTGGAGTCAGATGAGGCCCTATGAGTCTCCGTGACTTGCTCACATGCCCTCACTGGGGCTTGGCAGAGCTGGTGTTGTGCAGCTGTCAGTGTCAATGGGAAGTAAACACAGAGAGAGCAAAGGGTTTATTTGGGAATAACAAGAATCGGAATTCAATTCGGAACACACGAACCAGGGTGCATCTGAAGAACAAAGAGGTCGGGGGAAAGAGGAGGTTAAATTTAGGTTTAACAACTTAAACCTAAGTTGTTTAAAGAACAAGTTTCTTGGTGCAGGTGATTTCTTGCAGGAGCTGGTGAGTGCCAAGTGGGGGATGGCAGTACTTATCAAGTGAAACCAGAAAACTCAAAGTAGTAGCTAGCTGTTGGGGTTTCCATCTGAGCTTGCAAGACAGTTCCTGGAGCAGGTGTTTGTGACCTGCCACTTCTTCCTGTGGCCCCAACTTTATTTTAGTTAAGTATGACAAAAATGTACAATCAGTTTTCACACTTGGAAGGCCAGGCAAGGGCTGAGATGTGTAACTAAAGGACAAAGGAAATTCTGTCCCAGACCCTATTATCCTGAGTTCCAATCACATTCCAGGGTCCCTGCTGAGAGCTACCAGCCTGGCTCATGATTTATTCATCACCCTATATGCAACAACTAATATGTGGATTCTGTTTATCTTATTATGTACTAAATTGTTTGTAAAGTTTAGTGATAGGGTGCTTGGAATTGACTCAAACACAGCAGGGCAGGGCTATCTTCCTCAGCTGTCCCTGCTGGCCAGGCCTTCATTTCTGGTCAAATGATCGTCATTTTCTACGTCTGCCTGGCCACCTGGAAGAGCCTATCCTTGATATGGGTTTTGAAGGACTTGCTACTTTCCCATTAAACCAAAATTCTAACTAAATGGGAAATGAAACTTTGTTGGTTTCCTGTGGTATCTATAACAAAATACCAAAAACTTCATGGCTTAAAATGACCTTAATGTATTATCTCACAGATCTGGAAGTGAGAAGTCCAAAATGGTTCTCACTTGGCAGAGTCTGCCAGTTCTTCCTCCAAGAGGGAAGATAGATGTGCAGATGGCCTACTCCAACAGAGTGCTGCCACAGGGTAGACACGGAGAAAAGCAAAAGAATAGAGGCCAACGTGGAGCTGGGAGGGTTCAAGGGAGCCTGGCAGCAGGGATGTGCCAGACAAGGGAAACAGCCTGGAGATGAGCTCAACATGTCTCTGAGACCTGAGCCTGAAATTGTTAGGTAATTGCAAAACTTACTTCATCTCAATTATCCGCTGAAAATTTCAAACTTATGGCCTGCCCCTAACGGCTCTTCCTGCCAGAGTAGTAACTCCTTATTGGCTATTCTACCATCCCGTCACCATTCTAAGACTTCCCCTAACCAAACCTATATAAGAGCACACTTTTCTTTTGGCTCTCTCTCTCCCTCCTTCTCTCCCCCTCCCCCGCCCTCCCTCTCTCTATGTCTTTCTCTTGTCTCTCTCTCTCTCTCTTTCCTCTCCTCCTTGGTGCTGCTCTGCAGCGTCCCTCACCAATAAAGACCTTTCGTACAAGCCTTGGTGATCTGTGAGATCTCTGCCGGTCGAGTGCCGCCCTTTCACATTTAATCTTAACAGAGCTAGAAGGGGTGTCAGAAACCAACATCCAGGTCAGAGAGAGAAGCTGGGGGCCTAGGAGGCTTGTCACCCTCTGCCAGCTAGGAAGAGAGTAGCCAGGGCTGGGGGTGTACGCGTCCTCCCTCGGGCACTGCAGCCCCAAAGGGGGAGGGGTGGGGGAGGGGAGGGGACAGGCCCTGAATGCCTGTAGTGGCTGAGACCCTCTTGGAGCTGTTGCCGCTGCCACAGCCCTGGCTGGAGCTCCTCCTCTCTTTGGCTGTGGCTCCCACTTCCAGGGCCACATCATAGGGGGGCACACAGACCAGGGAGGCGCCTTCATGGGTGCCTGCTTCCTGGTGGTGTGGGCCCAGCCCAACACTCTTACCTTACACTAACCCGTTTACTTACTCAGTTTTATGAATGCTGAATAGGGAGTTTTTTGTTTTAAATTCAGCCTCCACTTTGTTCAATCAGATTCAATTTGGCACGAAGGCGCCACAAGTGATACTGTGATTGCAGCGAATGTGTTGCCTTCCATCAGGAGCGTGTACTGTGGGGC
>CAUYON010179018.1:0-35050 GCA_963573935.1 Arctocebus calabarensis
CAGTGAGAGTCAATTTTTGTTAATGGTGAAAGGTGTGGGTCCAGTTTCAGTCTTCTATAAGTCACCAGCCCATTCTCCCAGCACCATTTGTTAAATAGGGAATCTTTCTTGTAATTTATATTTTTGATAGGCTTATCAAAGATCAAATGATGATATGTGTCTGGGTTCATCTCTTGGTTCTCAATTCTGTTCCATACATCTACCTCTCTATTTTTTGCCAATACCATGCTGTTTTGATCACTATACACTTATAGCATATTTTGAAGTCTGGTAACATGATTCCTCCTGACTTGTTTTTATTTCTGAGTAATGTCTTGGCTATTGAAGGTTTTTTCTGGTTCCATGTAAAACAAACTACTATTTTTTTTTCCAGATCTTTAAGGTATGATGGTGGTGCTTTGATAGGGATTGCATTGTTTGTAAATTGCGTTGGGTAATATGGACATTTTAACAATGTTGGTTCTTTCTAGCCATGAGCATGGTATGCTTTTCCATTTTTTAACATCTTCAGTTATTTCTTTTCACAGAGTTTAATAATTCTCTTTATAGAGCTCTTTCATGTCCTTTGTTAGGTAAATTCCCAAATATTTCATCTCCTTTGGCACAACTGCAAAGGGAATAGAGTCCTTGACTGGTTTTTTGGCTTGACTATTACTGGTATATATAAAAACTACTGATTTGTGAGTATTGCTTTTGTATCCTGAGATGCTGCTATATTCCTTGATCACTTCTAAGAGTCTTGTGGTTGATTTCCTGGGGTTTTCCAGGTATAAAATCATACCATCTGTGAAGAGTGAAAGTTTGGTCTCCTCTGACCCTATTTGTATATCCTTGATCGCCTTCTCTTGCCTGATTGCAATGGCTAAGACTTCCATTACAATGTCAAAAAGCAGTGGAGACAATGGGCAACCTTGCCTGGTTTCTGATCTGAGTGGAAATGTTTTCAATTTTACTCCATTCAATATATGATATTGGCTATGGGTTTGCTGTTGTTGGCCTCTATCAGTTTAAGAAAAGTCCCTTCTATACCTCTGGATGGGAGCCTCTGCCAAAAGCTGGCTTCAGTCAGCCATCTTGCCTTCTCCCTCCAACATACTCTTTTCAGAGGGACATAGAACCCCAAGTCAGGTCAACTCAAACAGAGCTTCTCCAAGACACATTGTCACGAACCTATCCAAAATCAAGATGAAAGAGAAAATTCTACAAGCAGCCAGGGGTAAGTGCCAATTGACTTACAGGGACAGATCCATGAGTATGATAGCAGACTTCTCAACTGACAGTTGGTAATCTACCTTTAACCTTAAACAATATTAGCCCATAATTCTATATCTTTCTAAGCTAAGCTTTAAAATTGATGGAGAAATCAAATATTTTACTGATGTGCAAACATTAATTGAATTTGCCACAAGACCAGCTCTACAGCAAATATTTAGACCTATTTTCCACACTGACCATCAAAATACAACACCAGCAAACTAAACACCCATAAACCAAAGGGCAAAACCTAGCTTCCACAATGATATAAACAATAGCCAGCACAGCTCAGCAGGCAGAGGCCATCCTGCGTGGGTAGGCCCCAATTACCACAGCAGCACTTCAACTCACTACGCCCAGTTACTCATCTCATACTCTCCCAGCGAAACTTAGGGTTGAGTATTTTTATTGTCTCTATTTTACAGGTGAGGAAGCTGGTGTAGAGTGTCTGGGAACTCCCCAAGTCACAGTAAAAGGGGATCTGTGGTTGGCATTTAGAGAGCTGACTTGAGCACTGATGGCAGGCACCACCTAACGCTACTTCCAGGGCATGTGACATCAGGGGAGCCGCTCCAAGGAGCGAGAGGCCACACCTCACTGCTGAGCTTCCCTGCAGTCACCTTTGAGGCACCCCTGGGAAGCTATGCACCAATGCCAGTGCCTAGTCCACCCTGCAAAGCAATTTTTCTAGGATGAATTCACAAACTTAACTGTAGACTTTATTCGATGACAGTTCTGATGGTCATTGTAGAAAAGAGTTCCAAAATCACTTTGAAGGGTGGACTAGGTGCTCAGCATCTAAAAGGCGACCACGTGCTGTGCAGCAAGGAGGGGTCTGTGACTTGGCTGTCTGACCTCGTGTCCACATGTGTACACACATGTGTGTATGTGCACATGTAATTGAATGTTATCGACCTTAGAAAAGGAGATCCTGGTGCTTCGAACGATGAGGACGAACCTGAAAGACATTATACCAAGAGGAGATAAACCAGGCACAGGAAGAAAAATACTGCCTTATCTCGCTCATGTGTGGAATCTAATAAAACACAAAACAAAAATCCTGAATGATGCAGAAGCAGAGAGTGAAACGGTAGGCACAAAGTGGGGGGAAATTGGAAGTCAAAAGTATAAACAGCAGTAACGTAGGAAAAATAAGTCTAGAAGTCTCACATGCAGGGTGGGGAGTGTGGTTGATAATATTCTATTGTGCATTGGAAGTTTGCTAAGAGTGGACTGTAGGCATTTTCACTACAAAAATTAAAAGGCAACCATAAGATGATGGCCACATTAGCTTGACTATAATAACCACTTCATCATAAATATATAAGTATGTATCAAACCATCATACTATACACCTCAAATATAGACAACTAAAAAAAAAAATTCTGTGCCACTTAAAGAGAAAGCTTCATGTCAAGGTTTGAAATGACTCAGCCAAGAGCCACGTGTGTGGAAGAGAAGGCCTGGCCCGGAGAGCATTGTCAGGGAAACAAGAGCCCCAGCGTGGAGATGTCACATGTGATTCTAAGAGGATAAATCAGATTTCCAATATAAAAGTCACTTGAGGAAGTTTTATGCTTAGCCCAGCATTGCTTCCATTGCTCAAAACTTCCTTCATGGAGAAAAATTAGACTCTAAAGTAGATTCTTCAAATGCCTAAAGTCATGGCAAGTCTCTGAATTGTATCTAGATTTATGGTATAAAATAAAATCATTCTGAGCTGAGTCTAATGATCAAGGTAAGTGAACAACCTGGGTACTAACACTTTGGGGAAAAGTGGGAGATGAGTATAAAGTAATCAGACAGATTTTCTTTCATGGTTAATATACTCACTCTGATGCTATTTTCCCCAAATGGAAGACAGGCAAACTGTCTAAAATACATCTAGCAACTCCCAAAGTAGTTACACTCATGCAGATAAAGATTGTCAGGTGTTTTTCCTTAAAAAGGGAAATAATGGTGTGACTTTTAAGGAATCACAAAGCTATTCTAATATGCAGCTTCTTCATAATATCACCTACTCCTGTGGTCATCAGGAAGATCAAATGACAGAATGTACGGGAAACACTCAGCACAGTGTCCCGACGTATCGAGCCCTGGATAAATGTCAGCACCTTCTGTTTTCAATTCACTCTGCTTTGATCATTTACAAATTATCTTATAATTCATGCTCACAACCTCCCCCTGAGTTAGGGATTATAATCTCCATTTAACAAATGGAGACACCTAAGTCTCGGCAACATTAAGAAGCTCCCCGTCTCAGCAGTGGGTAGCAGGGAGCAGGAACCCTGTGCACCCCCAGGTTCCACGTCCAGTGTTCTGCCCACTCTCCACAAAGCCTCCTGCGCGTTGCACCCACCGCCTTCCAGACAAGAGTTCTTTCTGAAGTAGGGGTACAGGCTGTCTCTCATGCCAAGTCAACAAACAAGGTTCGTTTGTAGATTTCTACTTTGAAAGTCCTAATCTGTAATGCTCATTTATTTCCTGAGACTTGGCCTCAAAACAACATCAAATAGAAAATGCCGCGTGGAAATACTACTGACTGGAAATCTTCATTTTGAGGGGCCCAGCATTCAGCAGCCTCCCTTATCATCTGCGGGGAGCATTTGTGGAAAATGAACTTCTCTTTGGAAAAGCTCAGCTAATCTCCTGTTGATTTGGCTATCACTTTCCACTTCAGATTTCTAGTTTTCTGTATTTACTTGGAGTGTGTCTTTAGCTCAGGAGGAAATGATGTTTGCTGGAAGAACTGCATGAATTTCTCACCCTGGACAGCAGTTAGGACGCCCCTCACTGTTTTGCCGTCTCTTTACTTAGCTGATGTCACTGGGGTCATTCGCAGCCCAGGGATTGTGGTCTCTCCAGCCCACCAAACATAGCATGCACTTCCATTAACACAGTGCTGCACATTCTAGAATTAGTGCTCATTTTAAAATCCCTGTATGATGATCCTGCTGTGGGCATGCTTCTGGTGTTCTGACTGATTGTTTCTTTCTCTATTTACTTTTGGATTTTGGGGTTTCATCTAGTTAAAATGACCTTGTCATTATTTTGACTCTGTGGTGACCACTGTGCCTACTGAGCTAACAATGGCCGAGCCTTCTGAGCCTCCGTGTGATTCTTTGAGGGACAAGCGTGGGCCAGCCATGTTTCTGCTGTGGGATGGTTCCACGTGGGGCTTGTACTGAGCACGCAGGACACACCATCCCATTTCTAATTATGTCTGTGTCCCTGCTTATCTGGAAGGTGCTATGGATGTGGCTTTGTTACCAGTGATTTCTGTAATCCAAGAATTAAGACAAGGGCGGCGCCTGTGTCTCAAAGGTGTAGGGTGCTGGCCCCATACACCAGAGGTGGCAGATTCAAACCCAACCCCTGCCAAAAACTGCAAAAAAAAAAAAAAAGAATTAAGACAAAAGTGAATTTTTTTTTCCTTAGACAATTAGTTTTTAAAACAATTGGGCTTAGATATTTGAGTTTCGAAAGGAAGTCAAAGTTTGGTCACTCCGTGTGCAGGGTGAGTGCATCCATCAGTAAGTGCACATTTACGTGAGTTCCCGCGAAGACACACTGGTTTGTACAAATGGAACAGAGCAGGGAAATGTTTGCACCACTGGCCAACCCCGGAAACACTCATCCTGCAGACAAGCGGGCAAATCCCTATCCTCCAGCGGGGTGGCCACCATGGCTCTTAATGGCTAATCTCCAAACGTCAAGTGCACCTTTTACGAAGAAACTTGGAGGTCATCTGGTTCAACAGAGCCAACCCAGACATGTTTTTTTCTGAGGTCTCTGACGTGTTCACCAGCTCTTCCCCAACAACTTCAAAGATGGAACCCCTCCCTCCTTAGAGGGTGACCATGGCTTTTCTAAACAACTCTGTTAGAACGTTCTTTTTGTGTTGGAGCAAAGTCTGGGCCTTATAACCTTTCCCCATCTGTTCTGATTCTATCCTCAGGAGCCAAACCCAACCAAGTTCTTCCCTCCACCCCACAATAGTGCTATAAACGCTGCAGGAAGCTATGTCCTCCCTCCTGCGCTTTCTGCCTCTCGCAAAGCCCTTGCTCTTCATTCCTTTCAAGCTCTGGTTACTTCTATCGCCCCCACCACTTCTACTGGGGCTGCCCTGCTTTGACCTTGGGCTAATTCTGGCACAAGGTGAGGACACTCCGCTTTGAAACATCCTCTTGGATTCCCTCTGATAGAACCCAGCCACCAATTAAAGTCAGCAAGTAATTATTGCTGAGTATAGTACTATCTCGTGTAGGTGATGAACACATAGCCAGTCTTCTGGCTCTGCTCAGCCATAGGTCGGGGTACAGAGGTGCTCTCTGAAGTCCCATATACTCCAGCGACTGTTTCTCCTTCTCTGAAGACGTGGTGTCCGTAGCCCCAGCTGGCGTTCCTCTGAGGCAGGGGGTCTCAGGGAAGAGCACGAAGTCCCCATCCCTCCAGGGCAGACAGCAGAAGTTAGGGAAAAGCTTCCAGGTGTCTTGAAATGCACATATCCCCTTTCAAGTCTTGAGAACAACTTCCCTAAAGACTACTCTGCCCTTTGAAGAAAGACCACTGGTTTGTCCTTGCTGGGATCCAAAGAAGGTCCCTTTGCAGGCCCAAGTGAGCCCACTTATATGTGTTCTTCCACTTTCTCCAATCTTTAAGAAGAAAAAAGAAAAAGTTATCTACAAGGTTTTAACGCTGGTTCTTGACTCTGATGTCCACACACAAACTATCTGTTAGGAACACTGCATCCCATAGGGACGCAAAGCTCCCCCACTGTTTAAATTCCCACTCGGAAAAGCCTGCATTCTCTCCCATGAGGTCGTGCTAACGATTGATGTTTTGAGGGGACCTAAATGATGTCCAGACCCAAGTTCAGAAAGAATTACAGTCAGAGATCATTTTGAAGCTTAATGTCTTGGAACTTTTCTTTTTTTAATTTCAAATTTGTTATTTTAAGCATGCATTGTGATTTAATGACTCTTTTCAGGATTTTAGTTTGTGGCTGAGGCCCGAGAGCTGAGGAATGTATGTTTAATTTTTTTCAGCCGATAACCAGTGTTTAATCTTAGACTAAATAGATGCACATTTTGGAAATCCCACAGAATCACTGAGGAAAGCACTGCTGTTTATATAAATGCTTGCATGTTGCAGTGAATTTAACTAAAGGAAACAATCAGATCTGGGTCCAGAGACTTTGTGCAACTCCAGGAGGTTCCTAATTTCTCCTCATCTATGTTCTTACCAGACTGCATGTGCAGGTCTAGCCCTGGGACTTGGCTATGGCCCGCCATCGCCATCGGGGCTGGTCTTCGTGCTCCCAGCACCTCGCACAGTGGGTGTCCCCTCTCTGGAGTGAGGCTGAAATGGGCTGAGTGCTGTCATCCTCTCCCAGAAGCAGTGAAAGAAACTGGGTAGAGCTGGAGGATGAGGAGAGAGTGTCACGGTGGGGCTTTGACAAAGAAGAGCCACATGTCTTACTCCATAAAGTATCTACGTAGGCATCAAAGTCTCACTTGGGCACATGTCTCTGAACATCAGAAAGGTGGGGACTCCGGGTCACACAGCACAGAACTGTCTCAGAGCTTCTCTTTTGTTGGCTGTGCTCAGTAGGCTCAGTTCCCAGAGAAAAAAGCCCACGTCTCATTCATGTCTGGACCAACCTCCGCGTGCACAAAAAAAGCGCAGGGGCTCTTACTGTCCAAAGAAGCGAGTGACTGAATGCCCAGGGCGGGTTCGGAATGCGCCAGATGGCTCCTGCCGACTTCTCAGACACACCGGCAGAAACGGGATTTCCCAGTCACACGCACAGAATGCCTAGAAGCAACTACTTTTGTTTCCACTGCAGGGCATGAATATGCAAAAGTGGCAGTACCACCCACAAAGACGTACAACATATACAGAAAAGGAGACGTGACCTTGATCCCAAAGCGGAATACAGCCACATAAAGAGACTGGTTTTGTTTTTTCGTTTTTGTTTTAAAGAACTGATGGATTGACTGTCTGGAGACTTAGTTCTAAGTTCAGTGAATTTGGTGACAATTGGAGGACAAATGTAATTTTTGGCACACTTGAGGTGGGAATAAGTGGGGAAAGACGGTCACTCCCAAGGCCCACCAGCTGGCAAGGGCGCGCCAGCCACTTTAACGATAGCAGAGGGGAGGCTGTCAGGGTTTCCAGGGGATTTTAACAGTCATGCGGTCAGAGCTCCCCTAGTAAATAGCTTCCATTTCCACGCCTGCAGCCAGCTGGCCAAGGGGGGACCACCAAAGTTGTCTGCCCCGGAAGGAAAGGGAAAGGCAGGTTCTCGTCTCCTGAAATCCCACCATTAGAAGGATGTGATTTTGCTGAAGACTTGTTCCCCATTAAAATTTAAAGACTACTAAGAGAGATGGTATTTCAACTTCTGTCCCTCCTCTCAAGTCTGTTTCTACTTACCAACGGGCTTAGGTTAGATGGGGGTAGGGGAGAGAGCAGAGCTAAGGGGCCCCACCCCCTCCAGCCACTTCTGTTCTGGAGACTCCACAGCCTCGGCAGCCAGAGGCGGAGCACACCTCCAACACCTTGATGCGGAGCTTGGCCTCATGAGCAGCCTTGGCCAGTGGGACAGATGGGACACAAGGGGAGCCTGGCAATGGCTGGACGGCTCTCACAGCTGCAGCACCCCTGCGAGAACACACCCCTTCCGGCCAGTGCCCTGGCCACCCTAGGATATCCCAGGGCAGCCAGAATCCTGGGCCAGGCCATCCAGGGGAACTAAATTCCTTAGGCTCCTAACCTGGATGGGAGTGTACCTCTGGGGACGCGGAGCTTCAAGACTGTTCACTGTGTGTCCTTGTGGTGACCAGCACCTGATGTGCTGGATGAAGAAGGCTGGGAACTTTCCGGGGAGAATTCGCCTTCCCCACAACTGTGGATACCTGAGCTGCCCGCACATCCGGGCTGCCACAGCAAGGCACGTGATGGCAATGTCCCGCTGGCCGATGCCTTCCCCCCACGCAGGGGTGCGTGACAGTTGGTCTTTGTGCTTGTCTGCCATGGAGGGGAGGGACAGGAGTCATGCCATGGCTAGTGTGTGCCATGACTGTGCCTCAGGCTGCCTTTGTGGCCTCGGTGGGCCTCACTGCAGGCCCGTGAGTTGGACTCTTCTCCCGTCTACAAATGAGAAACTGCAATCCAGACAGATAGTAAGTTCACCCTGTAAACCAGGGGCTGTGAAGGGGCAGAGAGCAAACACCCTCTGTGTGGCAAGCCTGCGGCAGCTCTGTCACAACACCCAACTCTGCTGCATGGGCCGAAGGGAGCTGTGGAAAGTGCGTGAGAGAACGACATTTATGAACCCTGACTCTGAGTCTCATAGACTTTTCATGTCAAACAATAACATTCTCTGGGATGCCTTCCCCCCCAAACTTGAAAAGTAGCAGCCATTTTTAGCTCACAGGCTCTATACAGAAATGGGCAGTGTGCCAGAGCTTGCCACCCCCTGAGGTAAATGTCGGGGCATAGAGTCAAACCTATAAAAATTTTGCAACTGACTGGGATGGAAAAAAAAACAAAACAAACAACCAACTTGGTAGAGTTGGGACGTTTCTTAGGTTCTGTCGCCTTCATTATGCCACAGAATGCTCTCTTATGTTAAAAAAAAATCAAGTAAATCTCCCCCGCCCTCCGACAAGGGCACAGAATGTAGTGGCAGAAGTGCTGACACGGTGTTTGCAGGTGGTTGGAATCTGCTGGAAGATGGAGGCAGGCGCCTGTGTGTGGGACTGTGCCGAGGACAGTGTGGAAGGTCCCAGGGTGAGGTAGGAACACAGGCGGGGCTGGTGCTGCGTCTTGCAGGCACGGAAGTGGGGCCCGGGAGTGGCCGAGCCACTGGCGCAGACCTGCTAGGACAGGGCACAGGCCAGCACTGTGAAGAGGCCTTTGCGTGCTCCGCGCCCTCCAGGGAGGACACTCGCCTTTGGCCCTGGCTGTCCAGCCCCGTCTGACTCAGACTCTGCCTGAGGCTGTCCCAGCAGAGCTAAAGAGGGAAATAAATAGTCATGCCAAGATGAAAGGGCCCGCAAGGACTGTTGAGAACCACGAGTGGGAACCGTCAGAAGGCGGTCCGCCTGCTGGCCAGCGCCGCGCTGGTGAAGCTGCAACACTGGAGGGTCTGTGCTCCTCCGTGAGACTCCCCTCTCCCCGAGGGAAACTGATCTGATGCAATTGTTCCACATGCTGTCACTCCCAAGCTGGAGTTTCACCCACGAGACAGGCCACACTCTGGCTAATGCGTGCACCGCCTTCTCCTTGGAACAAGCGCCCCGGCTGCGTCTCCCTCTGTCTGCATCACACTCCCGCCATCCTGTGCCCAGGGCCAGAGTCGGTGCACACCCTGTGACCAGCCTCCCGGCAGCCTTTGCTTCCCAGTAGCAAAGGTTAAAGCACACATCAGACTGCTCATTCCCTAGGCTTCTCTCCCCCGTGGGCAGTGCAGGTCCACTGGGCGTCTCTGTGTGTAAGACGGCAGAGTTCGGAGACCCCAGGCCTGCTTTCCCCAGGCTGCCCTTTGTTGTCCTTGTGAATTTTTCCTTCTCTGTAAAATGAGTCATTGTAATCATATCTGAGGAAGCAGTTTTGAGACTCTGAAGGCCCCTAGCTAGGTAAACAAAAATTATATTAAGCTCACGAAGTATCAGTAGCTCAAATTGTAGCAGCCCCCCCGGGAGGCAATGAGCAAGCTGAATGTGACAGAGTGAAGCCTGAGAACCCACTGGACAGCCCCCCAGTTCCCTGGTGAGGCACCCATGTCTAGCCGGGTCGCGGTGGCGGGGTCCCTGAGATGGCATGCAGGCAGCAGGGGCTCTTGCTGAGTGCACTGCTCCTACGCTCCAGAGGATTTCAATGCTGATGCAAAATGTTCTCTGAGCTGCAGCGACCACCTCTTTGCAACCAACTTCTGAGAGCATTGCTGACTCTTCCCACCCAATTGAAAACAAAACACTAAGGGAGTATAAAGTACAAAATGCAGGCAGCGTGGGATGTGTAAGAAGTCATGTGTTTTGGATCTTTCTCAACAGTGTTCTGTTAGTCATAACACATACATGATTTTATCTTAAGAAATAAAACAATAATGAAATGTGGACATTCACCTTTTCTTTGAGCTTCTTTTCTCTGGATACCAGGCACCAACCTGTGCTGCAACTCAGCGCTAGTTGAACCACAAAGAGCTGCTGTGGGCTCCATGGAACAGCTATGGCCCACTGAGTGGGCGTCATGGCACGTTTTCACCATGCTCATTCAAGTGTCAAGATGGGACACACGGGACAGAGCTAGCTAATGGCAGGCTTTTCCTTGGAAACTGTCTTAGAGGCCCTGATGGTTGCTGGAGGGGGCAAGGTGCATCTACTCACCTCTGGCCTGCCTGGGAGACGTGTATGTGTGTTGTGCACGCATCGTCGTGTGCACACTGCATGTACTGCAGGGACCTGGATGCACAGGTGGGGGCTTACATCGCAACGATTTGAAGGACAGATTGGTAACTAAATTTAAAATTCCATAACTTTCCTTAATCTTTTTTCAGTGTAAGCTCTGGAAATGCTGGTTTCAGAAATCAGCTGTGTAACTTTCATTCTTAGAATTTATGTTTACCTGGATGGAGTTGAAACACAGTCTTCTGAGTAAAGTATCTCAAGAATGGAAAAGCAAGTACCCAAAGTACTCAATACTAATATGGAGCCAATACATAACCAACTACAGGCCCACGGGAAAGATAAAACCCAAATATAGTTCCGCAAGGAGGAGGAGAGAGGAGGGAGGGTGATTGGCTGGATCTCACCTAACGTGCACAGGGCGAGGGTGTTCAGCACATGCCCTGGGTGAAGGGCTCAACTACAACTTGAACTTGACCTTAGAAGTGAAAATAATGTAACTTAAACATTTGTACCCTCATATTAATTTGAAAAAAACAAAAACAAAAAGAAAAACAACCCAGAAAGGTTGTCAGGAGCTCAGTTCCCCAGAATCTAAAAGCTTCGTGACTTGGGGACGGACACATGCCCAGCTCAGCTGACTTCACTCTCCAAAAGACTAAACCAGGAAACTCTAATGTTCAGCTCATCATCTGCCTTATTTTATCCACAGTCTGCTTTCACTCGTTAGGAGAGAAACAATTCTTTTTTATCTCTGTCATCTCCTGACCAATTCAGTTAGATGAGTCCTCACATGCACCGTGGGAGTAGGGAGTTTCATTTTTATTCTTCAGTGACATAGATCTCACTTTTTCCAATTTCTAATAAAGTGACTTTTCTTTTTTATTAAAGCTTGTCTTTTGACTTTCTGATAATCTGAAAAAAAAATGGGAACATCATAAATGATGCTAATTCACCCAGAGCTTATATAAAACTCACTTACAAAGTAAAATCTTTGATGGAAATGATTTGTTATGGGTACTGAGCAAAGCCTGGTTAGGGCCATGTTCTGAAAAACTGAACCGACCGTCAAGATTTTAAAAGTTTACGAGAAAGCTGGTTTTTTGTTTGGCCTCCATGTGAACATTTTCCTGAGGCAGTTTAGTTTTTAGACTGGAGCTGAGAGGATGTGGTGCAGCTTCCAGAGAGGTCCTTGAGGGCTGAGGCAGCCTGTGTCTCCTCTTCCCACAGGGAAAGACTTCCACCTCAGCCTCTAGGATCCTAAGAGGATATCAACTCAGGATCGTGCGGGACCAAGCAGGGCATGGGCGCTAATGCAAGTCTCTGGGGTTAGGGGTGGGGATTTGTAGCATGAGCAGGCATTACCACAGTCCCCCCAGACCTACAGGCATCAGGCCAAGACCAGAGCCTGCCATTGCTCTGTGAGACCCAGGAGAAGCTGATAGAAGCCCAGGGCCTGAAAGAACAGCTTGGGCTCAAAACCCCTTTGGCATTGACTTCAGGAAAGGCAGTGGCACAGTGCTCTAAGCTGGAAGGATAAGGCTTGGGACATGAAGTGAGAGGTGACAAAAATAAAGCCCTGAGCAGTCTGGGAGCTGACCTCACAAAGGATCCTGTGATGCTTCTGGAATAGTTTATGCCTCACTTCCCATCAAATTTGGATTAACTGTGGCAAAGGAGGAAAAAAGAACAAATAAAGGAAATCCACAGATAATCCTTGAACCTCCATTTGAGCTAATAGTTTAAATTCTTTCTGTGCCAAGCCAAGCTTTTTCTTGTTTACCCTAGTTGATAATGACGGACAAAATAAACCAAATCTCACTTTAGCCTCCTTCCTGGGCCGGCCCCTCCTCAGCGTATGGATGGGGGCTCCCAGGAGGGCCTGAGTCAGGAGACATCTGTCGTAGCCCCACTTGGGAGCTGGAGGGGCGTGGGGCAGGCTCTGGGCCCTGGGTGGATGCGGAGGGCCCGGTCCAAGGGCACAGGCCAGCGGGGCCAGGGCAGTGCAGGGCACGCCCAGTGTACCGGGCAAAGCAGGGCCATGGACAAGGGTGACCCATGGCCAAGGGTGGTTTGGGACTTCACTGGACATAACCTGTGTGGAGGCAGAGAAGGAGCAGTTGAGAGGTGAGATGCTGGGGAGAAAGGCAGTGATGAGGCCGGGTCTCTCCCTTTCTCCTTCACTCTCCCTCTTTCTCTCTCTCTCTCTCTCTCCCTTCCTCCCATGGACACTAATTAACTTAAAACTATAGATGTAGGCTCAGCACCCATAGCACAGTGGTTACGGTGCCATCCACATGCACCGAGGGTGGCGGGTTCCAACCAGGCCCGGGCCAGCTAAGCAATGACAACTGCAACAAAAAGATGGCCGGGCGTCGTGGTGGGCGCCTGTAGTTCCAGGTATTTGGGGGGCTGAGGCAAGAGAATCACTTAGGCCCAGGAGTTGGAGGTTGCTGTGAGCTGTGACGCTACGACACTCTATCGAGGGTGACATAGTGAGACTCTGTCTCAAAAAATAAATAAATACATAAAACTATAGGTGGGGTCATGACAAACCAGACCCTAGCTAGAAGCTGGCCCAGCCTAAGCCTTTCTCTGAGCAACTGACCCTTTCTATCTAATAAGCAAACTCCGAGAACACACCCTGGGCACCCAGCCCCCTCACTCTTCTTTTTGGAAGGACCTCTGGCCATGTGAACACTGAACCGCTAGCATTCCCTATTGATATTTTCTATTTGGTAGTAATTTTATAAATGTGCTCTGAAACAATATTTTGAAATATCAAATGATGTAAATACAATGAAACAGCGGATAGGAGAGTCTTTCTGACACTAAGAATACTCCATAGAGAAAAGTAGGCAAGTTATTATTAAGGAACTGGAATCTTCCAGAGGCACCCGAGGTAAAAAGGGAAGATTGGGCCTCAAATTCCACGCAGTTTAACAGGATTAATTCCCATGTAGCTTCTTTCCAGAACAGAGAACTCTGCGGCCGTCCTGGACAGGCACTTATGACCCCCTCACGTTCCTCTCCTTTGGTGTCTGTCATGCTTTCACTTATCAAGGAGCCCCAATGGGTGGGTGTCTTTCTGGCTGCCGATAGCTGCTCTGAAACCAGCATTGCTTGTCATTATTCTGAAAAAATAAAAGCCCAGCCTGCTAGATAATTGCTAAGCCCTTAAAGAGGTCCTCGCTCAAAACTCATCCTACTGTGTTATCCTAACTCTGAGGCCCGAAAATGGTCTCAGCCCTTCCAGAGTCTTCCAGGGGACCTCACCTCCCTCCACACTCCCCCAGCCCCCAGCCCAGTGGAAGAGCCTGACAGTCAGCTTTCCGCAGCGTCCCTGGGTGGGGGCAGAGGGGAAGACAGCTCTGCCCACACACGGAGTTCTGGGGTGGAAGCAAGGCGGGTCCCAGCCCAGCCTCGCAGTGGGAGGCCGCGCCTATGTCCACAAGTGCAAGGGCATCTCTCCCGGCTGGTGCCCCCACCTCCTCATCACCCTCCTGGAGGCCTGGGCTCAGGGCCCCTCGCACAAACCCAGGTCTGGAGTCAGAGCTGCCCCTGCTTCCTAAGGGAGCAGAGACTTCCAAGTTCAGCTGTCACGGAGACGCAAACAGCAGTGTCACATCAAACAAACACACCTCCACTTTCCACCAAGAAAGCTCAGGTGGTTACTCACTGAAAACAAACAGGATATGACCTCCTCCCTTCCCCACTCTTCCCTCTCCCCTCTCCTTCCCCTCCCCCTCTTCTCCCCTCCCCCCTCATCCCCTTCCCCTTTCCCTCCTCTCCTCCCCTCCTTCCATTTTTTGTTTTAGGACATGAGGTACAGCATTGCTATTATTATTCTGTTGTTTTGGAGAAACCCAGGGATGACCCAAGTCCCAGGATCTCACTAGTATTTCACCATTTTTTCAGGTCACCAGGAAACTCCTGCAAGCAATCTTAACAAAAAGCAATTTGTAACAGTGGAAACCACCACCAGCCACTCAGAGTGGACCTCTTGTTTTTTCAGTAGATCTTTTTGATCTTAGAGGTATTTGCTTGATCTTGCCTGTTTGGTGTCCCTTGAAGGACTTTTTGTACAATACGAGACTCCTTCTACATTAGACGTTTGAAATCCAACCATTTTTTAAGTTGCAAAGAAGGAATTCTTTTACAGACCATCTGTTATTTAGTAACGTGCAAATTACCAATAAATAATTCCAGATTCTTTTCTTCAAGCACAGCTATAAACAAACTGCTTCCCGTGGAGGAATGGAAGTCATTTTCCCTTTGAAAATTCATCAAATTGTGCACCATTGGAAGACATCAGGGCAGGAGCTTCCCAGCAGCTGTGATGAGTGTTGTTATTGTACACAAAAAATAACATGAGGCCAAACTCTCAAAGTCTTCCAGAATCTTCCTCTTGTTACCCATTGACTCGAGGGGCCCTCATGACGTGGTGAGCATGTGAAACCGTAAAACGCTTTAAGATAGATTTATGTGTAATAATCTCATTTGGTTTTCCTGTTTGTTTGTTATTTTAGTAACATATTGGCAAACTACGATTCTGCTCCTGTGAAATAATTCAGGATCACAGATAAAAATTACATTTAAAACATTTTTTGTTCCTAAGTTGTTGGGAAAGCCAATTTCCTAAGTGGTTTGCCAAATGAGCCACTGCTGTTGCATGGAAGGGAACATTCTGATTTGTGTCCCTGACTCAAATGGTTTTCAAGCTAGGATTCGAGGGAAAAAGAATAAAAGTGGTGAGGAAGGAAGTCATAGTTGAGAAGATTGCAACTCTTATTCCGTGAACGGGTCACTTACTTTCTTAGTGCAGCGGTTCTCAACCCCTTTGTAACAATGAAAATACATCCTGTATACCAGATATTTACATGACATTCATAACAGTAGTAAAATTACAGTTATGAAATAGCAATGAAAATAATTTTATGGTTGGGGGTCACCACAACATGAGGAACTGTATTAAAGGGTCGCAGCATTAGGAAGGTTGAGAACTACTGTCTCAGAGGAAAATTAAATTTATGAAGCCAGCATTGAGTAGAATTGGGATTATCAGGTCATGTTCTCCTGGGCTATTCTCTCTTCCCTTGCTTGGGGTGCTCTGATTTTCTTATACCCTCAAGGTCAATAAGGTTATAACCAAATTACTTAATTTTACCTTACTTTCAGTAAGCACTACCTTTGATCAAAGATTGCCAAGGTAAGTGTGAACTTCCTAAAGGTCGGAGAGTATGGTGGACACTCCTACAGATAACATTTACAAATTTGCATAAAATGCTACCCAAAAAATTGCAAATAGAAGCCAGTAGAGAGCTACCAAAAGCAGGCAGAAACTGAAGGAAAGTTGATCTATGAAAGATGAAAACTGAACTCAACAAATGTATTAGTTTTCTATTGCTGCATAACAAAGTACCACAAATGTAATGGTGGGAAACAGTACAGACTTATTATTTCGTAGTTTCTGTGGCCCAGGAGCCTGTATATGTGTTAGCTGGGTCCTCTGTTTAAAGTCTCTCCAGATTGAAATCAAAGTGACAGTGGGGGCTGCAATCTCATCTGAGTCCAGGTCCTTTTCCAGCTAGTAAGCTGGATTATTGATAGAATTCAGTTGCTTACAACTGTAGGACTGAAGCTCCCAGGTCCTAGAGGCTGCCCACTGAGCCCTACCCTGTAGCCCTACCGAAAACACAAGGGTTCCTTCTTCCAGGTCAGCAGCAGAGTGTCTGCTGCTTCTAATCTCTCTGACTTTTTTTCAGGCCCACCTTGGATATCTCCCCTTTGATTAACTGTGTCTACTGATTAGGGACCTTAATTACATTTGCAAAATTCCCCTCACCTTTCCCACATAATTAACCTAGTAATGGGGGTAAAATCCCAACATTTTCACAACCCTTACCACACATGGGGAAAGAGATGAGCCAGGATTTGTATGCTGGGGGCATAAACTTGAGAACTACCTTAGAACTTTGCTTGATACAGTGAGATTTAAAAGTTTGGTGCATTTTTCCTAATGGTGCTCCCTATGTTAAGGACAGAAAGTCTTATAAGTTTAGTAAGTCAGAAGTCAGAGTTCAAGTCTGATAAGGTAACTGGACAGTGAGGAGGAAAATCCCAGAAGGAAGAAACTTCAGAGGGAGGGAGTACATAAATCTGTGTATAAACTCTTCCCAAATAATAACCTTTCCTAACCATTGAACTATGCGTGTGTAGGGGAGACTTCAAGAGGCCTGGCAAGTGAAAAAGCTGGAAGCTGAAGGATCCAAGATTTCCGATGCTAGATACCACAGGAGGGATCCATTAGAACAAAAGTGGACATTTCACAGGGGCATAGTTAAATCCAGGGTCTATATGTACCATTCAGAATATTTAGTATAAATAAAAATCCAGTAGATGTACAACTAAACAAAAAACTATGACCCATAAGTTAAGAAAAAAGTGAACACCAGCAAAACCTTGATGTGAAATTAGCAAATAGAGATTTTAAACCAAACTTTATTTTTAAAGTTTGTTATATCTAAGATTATTTTACCATAGTCATTCCAAATTTGGTTTACTCTTCTCTTTTCTTCTTAATAATTTTTATCAGTGATCTCACTAGATTTTCAAAGAATTGGCTTTTGATTTTTGTATCTTTCTCTATAAATTTTTGTTCTCAATTTTATAGATTTCAGTTTTTATATTTTCTGCATTAAGGTTTCTTTGGGTATACTCTGTTATTCATTGTCTAATTTCTTGAGTTGATTTCTGAACTCATTTATGTTCAGTTTTTCTTGTTTTCAGATACATACTCAGAAGGCTTAATCTCTCTCTGGGATGCTTCAGTCCATATCAGATTTTGAGTATTGGCTAACTCTTACAATTTTCTCTGTAACCTGGAATGTCTGATAACTTTTCTTATTTGTTTTTTTATTCATACAAGATTATGTTAGCCACTTTGCTATTGATAATGTCTGTTTTTACTACATAATTTTCGAGAAACATAATCTAAGTAATATAAAATATTGTGGTCTATATTATGGTGTATGTCAATGAATGTTCCATGTGTGTTCAAAAATAATGCATGTTATGTTTGTTGGAGTCAAATTCAATTGATATATCTTTTAGGTTGAGATTATTAATTGCATGCAGTATTATCAGTTCTTGTGTCTCTTTTATCACACTGAATCTACTTGATCTAATAGATCTGATTAGAACATACCAAAAATACTAGCTTAAAGTGCTGAGTCTGTCTTTCTTTTTGTTGTTTTTAGCGGGTTTTGGCCGGGGCTGGGTTTGAACCCGCCACCTCTGGCATATGGGGCCAGCGCCCTACTCCTTCGAGCCACAGGCGTTGCCCTGTGTCTGTCTGTCTTTCTTACTTTGATTCTTACTTGTAGTTGTTCTTTTTATATGCTGAAGCTGCATAGTTTAGTGGTATTTTCATGACCAGTTTGACCTTTAGAGCCTTGCCAAGAGAGCCTCTGGCCTAGGCCCCCACTCTTTGGAGGCCTCTGACTATCACAGATGCACACAAATGAAATTACTAAGCCAAACGTCCGTTCTCACGACTAATGTTGTTCAGGCTCAGGGAAATACCCCTCCATATCTCTGGCCCTACAGCCTCACATAAAAGGCAATGATGTCAAAGGCACAAAGGTCTGAGGCTGGTGCTGCTGCAGACCTTGGAAAAGGACATTGCTTTGGGGTGTGGAGAGGGTATTAGCAACGGGAGGACTCAGCTAAGAGAAAATAAAAATTAATTACCTCACCATTTCCTTCCTCTCAGAAAGTGCAACTGGCAATACATTCTTTCATAACAATGAATTGTTGTATAGCTGAGGGGTTCAGCATCATTTCTCTTGGGTTTTGTTTTACTTCTCTTGGTTTTCTAAGTTATGGTGCCAGGGGTCATCACAAATTGCTATATGTCTGTAAAAGTTGCACATAAAGGTCTAAGGAACATTTTATAATATGAAAAATTTGTATGTTGACTGAAATGTAACAGTAGCAATTAGATAACATGAAAGGCTAGCATTATAAAAATATTTAATAAGATTTATTTACATTTCAAAAAATGAAAATAGATTTTAATTAGAATATTAATATTTATTAACTACAATTTCTATTTTTCTTTTTGATTTAATTTTTTATTAAATCATACCTGTGTACATTAATGCAATCATGGGGTACAATGTGCTGGTTTCATATACAATTTGAAATGTTTTCATCAAACTGGTTGACATAGCTTTCATGGCATTTTCTTAGTTATTGTGTTAAGACATTTATACTCTACACCTAGTAAATTTCACATGTACCCTTGTAAGATGCACCGTGGACCCACCAATTACTCTCCCTCCACCCATCCCCCCTCCCCTCCTCTCCTTCTCTCCTTCCCCCTTCTTATTGTGCTATAATTGGGTTAAAGCTATAACTTGGTTTCATAGTAAGACTGAGTACATTGGATACTTTTTCTCCCGTTCTTGAGATACTTTGCTAAGAAGAATATGTTCCGCTCCATCCATGTAAACATGTAAGAGGTAAAGTTTCCATCTTTCTTTAAGGCTGCATAATATTCCATGGTGTACATATACCACAATTTATTGATCCATTAGTGGGTCAATGGGCACTTGGGCTTCATCTATAACATATAAATTATGAATTGGGCTGCAATAAACATTCTGGTACAAACATCTTTGTTATAATGTGATTTTTGGTTTTCTGGATATATACGTAGTAGTAGAATTATAGGATCGAATGGCAGGTCTATTTTTGGATCTCTAAGTATTCTCCAAACATCTTTCCAAAAGGAACATATTAGTGTGCATTCTCACCAGCAGTGTAGAAGTGTTCCCTTTACTCCATATGAACACCAACATTTCTGGTTTTGGGATTTTGTGGTATGGCCTAATCTTACTGGAGTTAGGTGATATCTCAAACTACCTATTTTTTTTTTAAATCACAAATGCTAGTACTCTTTGTTTTCTAAAAAACATTTTAGAAATTCTTCATTTATAATATTACCTGATTCTTTTTATTTGCTGGATCTCATTTCATGAACGTACCATGCTTTATCTATCAGTCTTCCACTGGGTGGAACACTTTGTTTCAAAATTTTTACAATCACAAGTGCTTCTTCAGTGGAACCGTTGTATTAATACCATTTTACCTTGTTGAAAAATAAAGTATTTTAACAAGTTTAACAAATTGGTCATGGTGGCTCACATCTATAATCCCAGCATTCTGAGAGGCCAAGGCAGTAGGATCACTTGAGGTCAGGCGTTCAAGACCATCTAGAGCAAGAGAAAGATCTCTGTTTCTACTAAAAATAGAAAAGATTATCTGGGTTTTGTGTCAGGCATCTGAATTCTCAACTGCTGGGGAGGCTAAGGCAGGAGGATTGCTAGAACCCAGGAGTTTGAGGTTGCTATGAGCTAGACTGACGCCATGGCACTCTAACTTGGGCAATAGAGTGAGAGTGAGACTATATCTTAAAAGCAACAAACAAGGCTCGGCACCTGTGGCTCAAGCGGCTAAGGCACCAGCCACATACACCTGAGCTGGCCGGTTCGAATCCAGGAGTAGGGTGCCAACAATAATGACAACTGCAACTGAAAGATAGCCAGGTGTTGTGGCGGGTGCCTGTACTCCCAGCTACTTGGGAGGTGGAGGCAGGAGAATCGCTTGAGCCCAGATTTGGAGGTTGCTTTGGGCTGTGATGCCATTACACTCTACCCAGGGTGAAGCTTAAGGTTCTGTCTCAAATAAGTAAATACATAAATAAAAATGGGTTGACAATGGGGAAGGATTGATGTATCAACTTTCAAAGGGAACCTTTTTAGGACTTTGTGATGAAAGAATGGGAAAGGGTAAGGTTTCCAGGCTGAAAAACTTTAAGGTTTCTCAACTGGGTGTCTGGGAAATTCAGTTCAGTGTTCCATTTACTAAGTTGTTTCTAAGAGGAACACCATAAGTCTGCATTAGGTTTTGCAACGTCTTTAAAAATCATTAAGGCAGGTGCACGGGATCTAGAAAACGTGTGTCTGGGAGAAAGGAGACAACCTCTATGCAGGGCTAAAGAAAGGTCTGTGCACAGCATCTCACGCTCTGTGGGGGTTTGGTTAATATTTATGGACTAACCAGCTTCAGTATGAGGGAAGGTAGTAAACTCAGAATAGTCCCCTCTTGCATCAACAACATGGGGTGGTTTTCTTGGATTTCTGGAAAGGGGCACCATCTCTGTTTCAGTGAAGACTGGTACATGGTTCATAGTAAGTGAGGCAAGAAAAGATGTGCTTAATGAAGGAAAAAAAGAATGAAATGAAGGGAGTTGACTAATAGTATTGGTCCTAGAGTTAGAAAATGCCAGAGTTGAGATACTATCTCTACAAACAAGGATTTATTTCATGAAACCAAACTGGAAGGCAGTAGTGGAAATACGCTGATGGATCTCGTCGGAAGAGAATGAGCTTCAGAGACAAGCAGACCCGAGTTTAAATCTCACATTAAAAAGTTAAAAGAGAGGGTGGGGCCTGTGGCTCAAAGGAGTAGGGCGCTGGCCCCGTATACCGGAGGTGACGGGTTCCAACCCAGCCCCCGCCAAAAAAACTGCAAAAAAAAAAATAATAATAAATTAAAAATTAAAAGAGATACTTTTTGTTTTACAGGCATTTACTTAGCTTTCTCAGCCTCAGTTTTGTTGCTTGTGAAACATATCACAAGATGTATTTTGTGTACAAATTAAGCAAGACAACACATAATGACAGCGCTGAGGACAGCGTGGAAGGTGGCACACATTCAGGAAACGCCTCTATTTCTTGTCACATTCTTCTTTTTTAATTCCAAGTTCAATTTCCAGGATAAAAAAAAAAATCACATTTGGAATTTAGTGGAAGACTGAAGGTGTACAATTGGTGGCTGTATATTTTGATGCTAAGAAAGTAAACTGTGGAGCCTGTGAATGCAGGAAACCTGACCCCAGCCTTGGTACCTAACCAGCACGGAACAGCCGCGGTACACGTTGTCTTTCCTATTATTCCCACTAACATGGAGATGAGCCAAGTGGTCGGAGGAAATCACGCACCTGTAGTGCTGGTCACAATGTAAGAGTCAGAAAATGGTAGGTGAAGAAATAATTTATTGGCATCAGAAATAAGCCACTTGTATCCATTTGTTGGAAGTAAACTGTGTTGCTATTCTGCTTTTAACCACCTGAAAAATGGTAGAAAACCCTATAGACGGTGGCCATTTCATTCTTGTCTAAAGGTATGTGAGAAGAGAGGGCATGTCCTGGGTTTATAGACTCACGAATGTCGCACAGAGAAGGACCCCCCTCAGCCATTGAAAAAAATATTATCACATCTTTCCTTTTTGAATGGCATGATAAATAGAAACAAACTGGACAGTTGGGTTGTGTTTAATATGTTTGAGCACGCTGTCTAAAATCTGCTTTAACAGTATAATATCTATTGAATATTTCCTCTGAGAACAGGTTTTATTATTAGATTACATTATAGGAGATAAGACCAGTCAATAGAGAATCTTTTTTCCAACCCATCTTGCCAATGGAAAAATCTGTTTTTAAATTACTCCAAGACCGTCTTTGTAGGAGGCTGGGAAAAATATACCTATGAATCAAAAAATTGACAAGCCCTAGGGCTGGTGCGGGCCTGGTATAAGAGATGCGAAGAAGGAAGATAAAGGTACAGCGACAGGTATGTAGGGACAGGGAGAATTAAAGATAAACAAACGAAATAGCTGCTGGATGAGGGGGGAGGCAGAATGCTATACTGAGAATGCAGAAAGTAACCAGCAAAACTGGAGAGACCCAGAAAACAGTCTTTACTTCAAATATGAGACAGTAAAAACCAGATGATTTTATTGCATAATTGAGACTTGATTGGACCACAGAATGCTGCGTTTTCACGCTGTCTACTATTGTTTTTATTTTTCAGTTTAAGCTGCCTTCAGTCACAAGGTTCTCTTCCTTTTCCTTAATCTCCTATCATCACTCCTAATAGCTTACCTGTTTTAAAAATATCTTGACCCAAATAAGAAAAGCCTCTTTTGAATTAATTACTCCTCATGGGATAGTGAAGGTACTTTCCCTGAATTGAAAGTTAGATGTGCAGGGTAAAAGGAAAGGGAGAAAAAAAAAGCAAAATAAAACTCAACAGCTCTCCCTTACAGACTCATCTAATAGAAGGGGAGGTGGGGGAGTATTGCATTCAAATATCCATTTTGCCTATGAAGATTTTTTTCATATCTCACCAAACCAAATTCTTCTGTAAGATTGACATTTCAGAAGAGGAGGAAATGCTGACAGGTGAACTCAGATCAAAATGGATTTTGCCAACCTTCCATTTTAAAGGTCAAGGTTGTTGCAGACTAGTGTTGTGTTTTTAGTCTTAGCTCCAGACTTCATTTCTGGCATTCATGAAATGTCCATGAACAAAAAGAAGAGAATTCTTCCCTTGCTGTCTGTGGGACTTCGAATGCCCGCCTATGGATGGCTTGTGTTTACAACAGCAAAATGACTTCCTGTCACGTGTTCTATTCTTCTACTGCTGGAGCAAGAATGCTTCATTGATTAATTTATAGACTTGGGGCAATTCTGAAAAAAAGGCCTGTGAGATAACCTTGCCTTCCACTCTAGGTTACTCTTGATTGTCATGGTCAATTGCGTTTGGTGCTTGTGTGTCTGCTTTCGGGGATGATTTGGCTCCCACCTCCCTGCTTTCACCTGTCAGGTCAGCTGCTCTCACTCAGCAGTTTGATGCTGGAGAGCTTTAAAAATCAGTCAAGAGTGTGTGAACGCTCTTGTGAACAGAGGCCCTGTCTCTGTCATCTAGAAACGAATGTACACATACCTGGCCTGATTGTTCACACACTGAATGCCAGCTACGCATGGAGAATTCTGCATGGCTTTTACCTTTGAGGAGCCCATGGTCAATAGGAAAGTTCCTTGGAATAAGATGAGTTCAGGTCGCCTGTCTTTTTTTTTTTTTTTTTGAGACAGAATCTCATTATGTCGCCCTTGGTAGAGTACCACGGTGTCACAGCTCACAGCAACCTCAAACTCTTGGACTTAAGAGATTCTCTGCCTCAGCCTCCCAAGTAGCTAGGACTACAGGTGCCTGCCCCAACACCCAGCTATTTTTTGGTTGCAGTTGTCATTGTTGTTAAGCCGCCTGGGCTGGGTTCAAACCCACGTGCCTCGGTGTATGTGACCAGCACCCTAACCACTGAGTTAGGGGCGCCGAGCCAGGGTCTCCTGTCTTTGGAGGAGATGAGGTACTTGTGTAAAAAGTTTCAAGAAGTGCCCCTTTCATAGACACAGAATCTAAGATTTGTTAGTATCCTTCACAGATGGGGGTAGTTTTAATTTTGATTTGCTTATTCTATGATGTTGATCTCTAATCCCGAATTCTGGAGCCAGTTAGGAACTGAACCACAATAGCAGGACATGGGCAAAGGGCAAGCCAGCAAGGCCGCTCCCCATTGCCCGTATCATGGCCTGAGTTCCACTTCCTGTCAGCCTGAGTTCCACTTCCTGTCACCTCACTGGCTCATTAGACTCACGGGAGGGTGAACCAAGTGTAAAGTGTACATGTGAGGGATGTAGGTTGCACGCTTCTATGCTCCTTGTGAGAATCCAGGGTCCAACCCCACCCTCCACCCCTGTCCTACTGTCATCCATGGAAAAACTGTCTTCCATAAAAGCTCTTCCTGGCATGAAAAAGGTTGGGGACCAGTGTTGTACGTATGCTCCCTTTATGCTGCCATTTAATTTGACTTTAGCTCTTATCTATGATATTTCAAATAGTTATGTAAAATATCATACCTTGGTATGATGTATTTTTTGATTTTTATGATAGATTACAATTACTTGTATTATTTAAAAATATTTTGAAGTTACACCATACAAGCTTTTCTATGTTATACAATATACTATATTATACATGCTTATCACACACACAAATGTACACACACACTTCCACATAGTCAAAGAGAAAGAGATTTTGTGTTTCCTAAACTCCAGCAAGAGATAAATTAATGGAATGTTAAAAGTGGAAGGGTTGTCAGAAATGATTGAAAATCAGCCTCAATTTTTAAGATAACTTAACCAGAAGCTGAAGTACTCAGAAAGGTGGTCAGACAGATGGCTAAGGGCCATGCAGGGAGTGGAACCTGTTCCTTCTGCATCTGGCCCAGCCAACCCTCCGCCCCTAGTCCTCAGCTACCAGCTCTGATCCTCTGAAGACCTGAGATGCTTGGGAAATGGCTGCGGCACCATCAGATTGCACATAATAAGCACATGCAACTGAACTGCTTAGGTTCCGAATATTTGACATTTAACACCCCATACTGAGGAATATCTTTGACCCATCCGTGCTCCATCTGAACCTGAAAGAAAAATGTTTATGTTTGTTATTAGACCTAGATCTGCCTGTCTCCCTCCCCGCTCGGAGAGACATATGCCTCCATTGTCAGCTGAGCTTCCTGTGTTTAACCCATGCTCCGTCTCCTCCGATTGCCCCTAATGGAGCTTGACAGTTGTAGAGTTAATCCAAGCTCCGGCCTCCAAGTTTCACCTCAGGAAACAATCGGTCCCAAGAGCTTTGAGGCTTCTTGCAAAGCTATATTCCCCCAGAGTGCTCTCCGGCCCAGCTGGGGAGCCTTCCCCAGTGTCTGCCAAATGGATGCCAATTAAGTCAACTGTTCCCCAATTAGAATTTCGCAGAATTTATCTTGTTCTCTTGTCCTCTGCTCTCCCAGCCAGGGTCTGTTTTTGGAATTTAGTTACAGCAAGAAGAAAATAAATAAATAAATCCCAGCCCTTTCCTGTAACGTGATACCCCTGGGTTTTTCCTGTCAGCCATTCACACAACATGATCGGGGCTATATGGCAACGGCTGGGTCGCTCTGAGGTTTCTCATCTGCACTGTGGGGCTGTTCTTAGCTCAAGACCCAAAGCAAAGGCGGGGGGACTCGCCCGGGAGGGGCACTCAGTGGCCGGGAAGAGGCAGGAAAACTCCTCTTTGTAGCCACAATGAGGATTTGCTTTGAAGACATGAAAGCCTGGTGTTTTGCTTTCTGGAGGAAATGCCCCTCCATTTGGACAGCCGACTTTAAGGCAGATGTGTTCTTGTGATGAAGGATTTTGCAGAGCGCGGCATTTCCAGGCAACGTTTAAGATGTCAATCAGTGGTGTTTGAAATCACTCAGGCTGTCACAGCTGGGTGACACTGGGGCTGCGCTGGGAGTCTTTAGAGAATGGGGCAAGCTGTTGACATCAGAATGCACTTGTTTGTTAAACACAGTCAATCACAAATAATATCTTCCTCAAAGAATCCTATGTATTGTCACATTTTTTTAAGCATTCATTCGGCACGTTCATTTAATATACCGGCAAAGAACAAAGACAGACAGACAGGTGGCTTGGAGCCCACACATCCCAACTCTAACTGGCACAGGGGTCCTCACTTGGGAGCTTATTAAAACGCAGACCCTGATGCAGCAGATTGAGGGTGGGGCCTGAGAGTCTGCATTTTCCGTAGTTTCCAGGTGACACTAAGGTTTTGCATCCTCCGCCACAGTGTGTGGAACAGGACTTCTAACCGAAACCTTGTGCAAGCTACGTTCTTCATTCGCACTGGACTGGGTCCCAAATGCCAAGACAGTATTTGGACCTGCATGTTGTATTCAGATATTTAAACACCCTGATGCTTGGTGATTGACTTTTTTCTTTTTTTTTTTTTTTTTTTTAACAGTAGACAATTATTTGTATGCTCAATTATACACTCATTCCTTTGCTATTACTTATTTACAGCTTACTACATCCGTGGTAGCTAGCTATGTACTAAGATTCAGAAGCAGATAATAAAGTCACTGACACGCAGAAAGAACATCAGGAAATGGAAGTTTGGCCTCTGTGCGTGTATCGGTTGCTAAACATAATAATCCTCCAAACCTCGTGACTCCAGATAGCACAGAGGAGCTGGATTTCTCACAAGTCTCATGTCTCCCCAAAATGCAAAGGTCAAATCTGTGCAGCCTTGTCCACTGGCTCAGACCTGGGTCAGCGCCTCTGTCTGCTGGTTAACACCAGTTAAAGGCTCAGCCTCAGTTGGGCCTTCACCTTCCTTCGAGGTTGCTGTTGAAGGCCACAGACTCCCGAAGCACGCTGAGTTGGTAGCTAGCAGCCGCAATGTAAGATGGGCAAAAGGAAGACAATTACAAAGAACAGAATCAATGTGAGCTACATTTTTAGAAGGCGTCTCCTATAAGACGTGGCAAGAGCGACGAAAGAGCCATTTACAATGGTTACATAGTCGTGACTTTCATTACTAAAGTTAAGTGAATGCTCACTGAAATAAATCAGAAGATAACAAAAAGCAAAAAAAGCCACCTATAATCAAATTATTAAATGGATAACTATTTTAAACAGGCTCTTTATCCTGATAAAAGCAACGTAGCACCAAAGAGTAAGATCTGAAACAGAAAAGCTAAAGGCCAGGCAGAAAATTATATGTTCTGGGGGGAAAGGGCCCGCTTAAAAGCCTAAGATGACAATATATCAACTATCTAGGTTGGTTTTAAATAATGTGCTTCACACTTACTGCAGGCTGCAAAAGGAATTCCTTAGCTTGTCACGAATCACCAGCAATCCCTCCAGACTTCACTCAACAGTCAGATATAATAATGTGCAAATTCATACCTCCACACACTTTTCAGCTATATGCCATCACCTAAAAGAAAATACCAACTATTAGTGAAACAAGGCTGACTCAATTTTCTCTGAATTATCTTTGTTTGGAAAGTAATCAATAAACTCTGTATAAAAGAAGAATTGACATCTACATTTTAAAAGGAGAACGGCTGCCTGAGAATCCCTCTCTCTCTCTCTCTCTCCTTCTCTCTCTTTCTCTCTCTCTCATTAAATCTGAAAAAGAAAAAAAATTCAAGGGAATGTATCTTAGGGCTGTGTTTGTAATAGTCAAACACCGATCATTCATCAAGCTTCCAGCATTGAGAAATAATGACTTAGCATTGTGACATCCACATAGCTGTCCCTTTCTCTTCTCTTTACATTCGTTCCATGTATTTCTCTCACCTTCTCTTTGGTTCTTTGATTCCTCTGTCACCAGTCACCTCATGCTATATTCTGGGCAGGTTTCCAGCCCCAGTATTCTTCCCTATTCTTCTCTCTGGTCCTTATCCTAAGAAAGTAATGGCATAGTACTATTAAAATATCATTACTTTCTATGGGGAAAAGTAAGAGAATGCTTTTCTTTAATTTACCAGTAATGAGGCCTCTTGGAAAGGTGCCCAAAGACCTGCAACTTCTGTTCAGATAATGGGAAAACTTCCAGATCTTGGTAGGACCCAGTAGAAAAATTTGTGGGAGTGTTGGGGGACTTGAGACCATCCTGTCACTTTTCACCAGGGACTTACTCCTAGTGCATTAATATCCATATCCTCGGAGGTGGAGAAGTCCTGCCAGAGGGCTGTAGAAGGGATATTTCTGGCCAGACTCGATGCAGGACAGCCTGAAACATTTACAAGACAGTTTGTTTTTAGGAAATTTCCAGTCCAATTATGCTCTCCCCAGAGACGTGAATAGTTCAGATAGCATTCAGATAAGCATCCACAATTTTGGGAACTTCATAAAAAATAGAACTAACCATTTTTTGAGGCTTGGCCTTCTCTGGCTAAAATAGCTCTTTCAGGGTGAGGCAGCCTCGCCTGGTGGTCTGAGAACAGAGGTTAGAATCAGGAGATGGGGAGTGTTATTGTTCTAGCTTCCTCTCCGGCTTGATGGGTGGCCCGAGGAATAAAATAAGAGCCAACTCTGGATTTGAAAAAAAGAGACAAATAATGATTGATCTCATATCCTTCTTTGAGTTGACCAATGGTTCTGGTGAAGGGATCCAAAAAGGTAAATACTTTCCAGCCCGAAGAATATACATAGGATTCTTGGGCAAGTCATTGGAGGGGTGCTCAAATCTTCCTGCACAGATTTTTGTCTGTCCCTAAACATGATTATTTATCTAAGTTTCTCATAGCATGAGTTCTTCATGGCCTCGGGTCAGTTGCACGTCTGCTTTGGAGGAGCAATTTTAGATCAACATGGTACTTAATGTTAGCTTAGAGCCTTAACTAATGTCTTGCATTTTAGAAAACTCCACCCTGAAGTCATAGCACATATATTAAGCAAGTTTTGAACAGTAGAGGATAGTTTTGTGTTCTTTTTTTTATTGAAATAAACAAAAACAACCAAAGACATTTACTACAGGGAGATACTATGGAGACATAATGTGATTTGAGGGCAAAACACATTTATTGAGTTTTCTCTCTCCTTTGTTAAATATGTAACCTCCTGAGTCTACATCAACTCTATGGGTATGTCACGTCTGACAATTTGGACCACAAGTGACAACAATCCAACCCATTCTGGTATAAATTTCATACAAGAAATTGGTTGGATTGTTGGATTGGATTGTTGTTATATAAATTTCATATATATATGAAATGAACACGGGTTCCACATAATTTTTTTTTTTTTTTTTTTTTGCCTTCAGGTGTGTAATTGCAAAGTCCGGAGGTTTAGAGTGATCTTAGTTCAAGTCCATTTATCAATGAACCTCTGCACTTTCCCTTTCTTCCTTTTGGCTTCACCCACAGGTCAGCTTTCCTAATAGTGGCAAAATGCCTCAAGAGTCTCAAAGTTTGCATCCTGGCACAGTACCATCCAGGAAAAGAAAGAAATCCATTTACCAATCTCATTCAATGTTCTGATTGGCAATATTCCATCCCTGAAACCATCATGCTTGCAAGGAACAAAATTAGGAGACTGACGTGAGCTCATTAGTATTTGAATGTCTCAAGTCAATCCCACCCAAGTGGTTACAATCTAGTTATGATGGATGCTGGGGAAAAACAGCACAGTCCTTTGCAGTGGTAATGGATACCCCATTTGTAAAGGTGAATAAACCCGTGTGTGTGGTTTAGCAATTCATTCAAGGTCTCACGGCCAATACCTGCTGAAGCTAAGATTTTAATCTGTATCTAGGGTTAAATGATACCAAAGATCACTATGACAAAGTGGTCTTTCAAAATGCAAATCTGATCACTTTACTCCCATGATTAACATGCATCAGCAGTTCTCATGATCTTCAGGAGAACACCTCCATGCCTTGGTCTGGCTGTCAAGAATATTTGTGCCCTGGTTGCTGCCTTTCATGCCAAACTCTTCTCAGACCATATATGTACGTATTAAACCATTTGACATTTGCGGGACATTTTTTTCAATTATGCTTCCATGCCTAGCCCTATGACACTCTCCTATAATCCAGCATTACCTCACTGTATCTTGACATCATTTTTCAAATTGCTTGGCAATTATCCAATTGTCTACAGACAGTATAAAATCAAGGTTAAAAGTAAGATCTTTAGAGTCAGCCAGGTAAGGGTGTGAGCTATAAACTCCCACATGGCTCAAAGGACTCGACCCAGCACTGTGCTAGAAGATTCGAGCACATTTAGCCAGGCTTCCACTGCGTTGTCTGTCCTGAAAGGTGATCCCAAACCACGTGCTGAGTCCTTCGTCTAGAAAACACCTTGCTGCAGCACTGCACAAAGCACGTGTTCTGTAATTCCCTGTCTCCCCTTACCCTCCCAGCATCTTCGTGTTCCCCACTTTTCACTTCCCGATAACCCCTTTTTATTCCCTCTTTAATTTCCCTTTAAAAACTTGAGTCACCTTTATCTGAGTCAGCACACTGAGCTCAGTTCATAGTGGAGTCTCTCCATTTCAACACTGTGGTAGTCGAAATAAAATCTGTCCTGCCACCTTGAACAGGAGTCTGCTGCTTCATAGTTAAGAAATCTTTAGCAAACGAACATCTCTAAGGCCTCATGTTGCCCACTGGTAAAAAGGGTAAAGGGATAAAATGAGGATTAAACCCATTTAGTCCAGGCCTTGACAATGAGCCCTTAACAAGCAGTGGTGGCTCTCAGAAGACCTCAGGCCTGAAGGGCAAGAGTCTACTATACGTTTTCTACTGTTTTGTCTCTTGTTGTTGCTACCTGCCAAGATCTCCAGTGGTGGTGTAGTTTTATGTGCCCAAATCCTGCACCTGAAACCCAAAGTTTCCTGCAACATGTTCTCAAGTCTTCTTCCTTTGCTTATTCATATGCTTCCCTCCAGGGGGCTTTTTCTCTTTCAACTCTATGCTGGGTACTTGGTGGCTTTGAAATTTCACTGAGGAGGCCACACCTGCAGTAGGACCTTTGCCTTGAGGTAGGCGATCATATGAGAGGGGTCCATACACTTAACCTGACCTTTGTCCTGGCAGTTTTTTGATTAACTGAAACTTTCACCTAGCATTTGCCCCTCACGTCTTATTATAGAAGTCATCACATTTTCCAGCATCATAGATGTGTCCATCTTCCAAATGAACACGGGTTCCACACACTTTTTGAAGTGACTAAAGTTACTTTGTAAGCATTATTTTCATTCTTAATTGATAAACAAAAATTGCATGTATTTATAGGGTGCAATGTGGTATTTTGATTTCTATAAATCCATGTAGGAATTATCAGATCAAGCTAATTAACATGTTGATTGCCTTCCTTTTTTGTGATTACAACATTTAAAATAAACTCTTTCAGCAAGTTTGAAAAATATAATACATTGACATTTGCATGACAAATATGTCCGTATTTCTCATCTTTCTAACACATGGTACTTATTTCCTCACCTCCACTGCCCCACTGACCAGCTGGTGTCGTGTGGTCTTAGTTTTTGGCTCCAATTTCTGCATTAATCGGGTTAAGAAAGGCTGCACCGTGGTACTAAATCCCAACTCGTCACATGAAAGACACTTTCCTGTTTACTCGAAGTCCCCCAGAAGTACAGCAACTCTCCCAGGTAACAAGCTTCTCAGAAAAGATTCCAAGATTTATGGTGTTTGTACCTGGAAGGTACAGCTTGTGGAACACACATCTTTCTGGGTTTCTGCAAGGTGGGAAGGAGGAGTGTGTAGAACTCACGTCCACGTAAGAACCTCCAACTACAAGTGACATTAGGTCATTTTTAATATTTTTCCTCTCTGTCCATTGGCTGGTCCAGTGGTTCCAATCTACATGAAGATTTTAGAAATGTGGGAAGCAAATGGGATGGACAGATGAGCACTTCTACTTTGCTCTGTTTTTCCTTCTCTCTCTTTCTCACGGATTTTAAGCTGAGAAAGCATTCTACCTTTTTAGATACCTTTGTCCTTGGACATTGAGAAGAATGGGAGTAAGATATAATAAACCTCCTGTTTATGGGAGAGGGGAAAATGGCATCTCTAAGTTTCTAGTCTGGCAGAAAAGAATAGCAAGGAAAAGTTTTCTAAGCATAAATCAGTACATTATCCAGAGTGAGTTACTGATGAGCAGGTTCTGTCTCCAGGGAGGTTTGTTTGGTAGAGGAGAGGATTACTGTAGTTTTTTTTTTTTTTTCCTTTTACTTTTTAATACTAATACAAAGGCCCAATTCTGGAAGTTTCCACATAACTATCTGAGATTAGGCCCAGATTTCAACATTTCTCCAGGTAGTTTGGATAATCAGCCAGGTTGAGTAACCACTGGACACACATCCCCAGGAATATGTGAAGTTCATGGACACACATTGCCGCGGGAATAGGGCCCCAGTGCAAGAGGTGAGAGGCTGAAAATTTGGCAGGAAAGTAACAAAACGTTTATAAAAGCAGAGGATGCACCAAGTCAGTCAACAGGAAGTAAGATATACCTTCATCTGCAACAGAAGAAAAGATGGCAGAAAGGCCACTGTGTCCACACACTGTGGGCAGCCCCCACCGCTCCACTCACTAGTTCACTTCTTTATTCAGCGTTTGTCCAGCAGTTCTAGTCATCTAGTGGGTACTCCGCCAGGGGTCACGAATGGAGAAGGCCACCACCCTGTCCTTCAGGATGCTCCCTGCTGAGGGTCCCTCGAGGTGACAATGCACCTAATAAAGGAAAGCGACTGGGCCAGAGATGTCTGGAGGAAGAAAATCCCTTCTGAAGCTTTAAGTGTGAAATAAGTAACAGGTGCTTCCCCCTTACATCTTTCCTGAGACAAATGAGGTATGCAAAACAAGCAGAGCCGAATGCTGGCCTCCTTGTCCATAGGCTGCTGGAAGGAACTTGAACGTGAGGCAGACGGACCCGGACAGCAACGCCGGCCCCTACATTGTTCGCTGTGGGACCCGGGCACTCCCCCTGCCTCGTTACAGGAGGGCACATCGACTCCTGCTCCTGCGGGTTGCTCTCCAGAACCGCACGAGGTTGCCTGCCTGCAGCAGCCAGCACTGACTTGGCTTAACGTGAGTGTTCATCCCTTTCCAAACATTCATCATCTTCTGAATAAAACAGGAATGCTAATGCCGACAGTAATAGTGATCATACCGTTATTAGTTACTACTATTACTAAATATAGCATTTTTGTACAACAATCTACAATTTACACCATACTCTCATACACTTATCCTTCTGAAATTACTTTCTTGTTCTTCCTGTTTTCCTCCCTCCCCCCTTCCCTGCCCTTCTTCTTTCCCTCCCTCCCTTCTCCCTTCTTCCCTTTCTCCCTTCCTCCCTTCTTTTGTTCCTTTCTTCAGTGTGTTCTGAAAAGTATTTTGGAAGCACTAAAGGCTACTTGAAATAATACAGCAGAGCAAATGGATTAGGATCAAAGTGAAAAATAAAAAGCACAGTGGCAAAGAGGTACCAATAACAAGATTGGCCCCAAACTATTTATCTATCCTTTGGACAGATTTAAGAGTTGGCTCTCAGCTTTCTAGCCACCAAACAGAAAGGAAATATATTTTCAGATACATAGCTTAAAGCATCCATGAAATAAATAATCACCAGTTGCTTTGGGGATCCATAAGCATTATTGGAACTAATTTCAGACAGGCATTTCTCTCCGGGCTTCTCATCCATGGGAGTCTGTACACTGGCCTGGACAATCTTCCAGACAACCTCCTCGGCAGATGTGGCGAGAGTAACATTGGGGTATTTTCTCCAAGATTGCTCATATGAGTTGGTGTTGACAGGAATTCTCTGAGTGAGGGAGAAGGTGATGCAGTTTGATTACCATCTTTCACCTGACTTGGCTTGATCTTGGGGCAGGTACAATATAGAATTTGGATAAGTGGACAAGGTGCGTGTTCTCTAAGAATTGCCCCCAAAGACTTACCATAATCGCCAAAGGACAGTGAATTCCGGGTGACACTACCTGGTATCTCGCACAAATCAGATTTTTAAATCCAGATTTTGCAACCAAAGAGCTTGGAACCTTTCTATTAGGAAAAGTAAACTATTTGAAAGCTTGTGATGAGGTTGCTTGAGCACTCCTTGGTTTCATTTCTTCCTACTCTGCCTTCGGTCCTGTGGTAGGGAAACCATTTCACATCATCTCCTTACCCTTAAGTGTCACTGGAACTTCACCTGGGAAATGAACGGAAGGTGGTTGCCTGGTACCTAGTACAGTGCCTCCCAGCCCCGTCAATGCTTTTCTGTGTATTATATCTGTTTCGAGAGTTAATTTTCTTGCAGCTTTTGTTTACTGGTGCATTTAAATAAACATCATTTCATTAATGATGTTTCTTTAACAGTATTAAAGAAAGGGCTTAACTGACACCCATGTGTGTTACTGAGCCAGCAGACACGCGGCAGCATTCTAGTGCTCATGAAGTCGGGGTGTGCTCCCTGCAAGGAACCAACGAACTCAGAAGTTTCAGCGTGAGGTGCTGTGGAGCACTGGGTGTGCTGGCGGCCCTAATGCCACACATGGCCACACATGGTCTTGCATGTCCAAGGACAACTTTCCCAGGCACACAACCAACATTCAGTTGGAAAATAGATCCCCAGCCAAATGCTTAGGGCTTTAAAGGGGTGATTTAATATCTGTCGTCCATGAGCTCTTCCAAATTTATACTCTTTTCACCTGCCTTTTCTCAACTCTTGCTTTCAGAAGCTATGGGAAGCAGCGGGGACAGGGTAAGTTAAGCGTGAGAAGGTCCCCAGTCACAAGTATCTGGGAGGTTCCTGGGGTGCAGGGTAAGAGCTTGCACTCTGGAGCCAGGCTGCCCAGACTCTGCATGTCCAGAGGCCCTCCCAGCTGGGTCCTCTACCCTCAGGCCCAGTTAGTAAAACTGAAATTGGCGACTGTGTTGGGTTCTTGGATTAAACAGGGGACTTGTTTAAAACTCTGTCTGACATGGATTTTTGCCTGGTTTCTGTTACTAAGAACTGTGGTTTTTTTTTTCTTTTTAATAATTTTATGAAATCATAATTGTGTACATTGGTGCAATCATGGGGCACAGTGTGCTGACTTCATATACAAT
>CAUYON010179019.1:0-14113 GCA_963573935.1 Arctocebus calabarensis
GAGGGTTCAAACCCAGCCTTGGCCGAACTGCAAAATACAGAAAAATAGCCGGGCGTTGTGGAGGGCACCTGTAGTCTCAGCTACTCAGGAGACTGAGGCAAGAGAATCGCCTAAGCCCAGGAGCTGGAGGTTGCTGTGAGCTGTGACGCCATAGCACTCTACCAAGGGCGATAAAATGAGACTCTGTCTCTACAAAAATTAAAATCCCCAGAAGCTCTTGGAAGAAAAAGAAAAAAAAAAACAGATATGCCAAAACACAAAAGGTAGGCTCCGCACCCATAGCACAGTGGTTATGGCGCCAGTCACATACACTGAGGTTGGAGGGTTCAAACCCCTCCTGGGCCAGCTAAACAACGACAACTATTTTTTGCAACAAAAAATAGTCCCAGCTACTTGGAAGGCTGAGGCAAGAGAATCACTTGAGGTTGCTGTGTGCTGTGATATAACAGCACTCTACCAAGGACAACATAGTAAGATTTTTGTCTCAAAAAAACAAACAAAAAAACCCCACAAGGCTTGGTGCCTGTGGCTCAATGGGCTAAGGCGCCAGCCACGTACACCTGAGCTGGCGGGTTCGAATCCAGCCCAGCCCGCCAAACAACAATGACGGCTGCAAACCAAAAAAAAAAAAAAATGGCCGGGCGTTGTGGCGGGCGCCTGTGGTCTCAGCTACACTTGGGAGGCGGAGGCAAGAGACTCGCTTGAGCCCAGGAATTGGAGGTTGCTGTGAGCTGTGATGCCAAGGCACTCTATCCAGGGTGACAGCTTGAGGCTCTGACTCACAAAAAAAAAAAAAAATCACAAAAGGTACTGAGTTGGGATTTCCTTTTCCATATTTTTCTATATTTTCCAAGTATTGTACAACAAACATGTATTTTTTTTTGAGATGGAGTCTCAAGCTGTGGCCTCGGGTAGAGTGCTGTAGTGTCACAGCTCACAGCAACCTCCAACTCCAGATCTTAAAGTGATTCTCTTGCTTCAGCCTCCCAGATAGCTGGGACTACAGACATCTGCCACAACGCCCAGCTACTTTTTTTGTTGTTGTTGTTACAATTGTCCTTATTGCTTTAGCTGGCCAGGGCTGGGTTCAAACGCACCAGCCTCAGTGCATGTAGCCAGTGCCCTACAAACCCAGCCACGGGAACTGCCAACATTTATTATTTTTACAATTAAAATAAGTTACAGATTATTTCTTAAAGGATAGTTTTACCCTTGATTATAAGTAATGTAAAATGAATTTATTCTAACATTTTTGCACAATTATCACCAAAATACACCTGGGTCCTCAAGCGCGCAGGGCAGTAAGCTCTGGCTTCAGCTGGCCCAAATTCAATCCTAGTCCTGTGGCCTCAAGAAGCCTTTTTAGGGGCGGTGCCTGTGGCTCAAAGGAGTAAGGCGCCAGCCCCATATGCCAGAGATGGCGAGTTCAAACCCAGCCCTGGCCAAAAACCGAAAAAAAAAAAAAAAAAAAGCCTCTTTAAATTCTCAGGCTCAGTTTCTCCTGTAAAGTGGGGCTAATTTAATTGCCTGAATTTGTATGAGATAAATCAGAGAAATAACATCTGTAATGCACAAACTATATCATAGGTGCATAAAAGCTGTTTCTTCTCTATACTGCATCCACAGTAGAAATTCGGTAAATGTCTATTGACAAATTAGCATTCTCAAATTAACTCAAGTAGAAAATTAATGTAATCAAATTATCAAATTCTTATGACTCTGGATAGGACAGGACCTTACACATATCTAATTGAGCAACACCATCACTCTTTTGTAAATACTCACTTTGGCAGTACATATACTAATTCTGAAGTAATACAGAGAAGATTAACATCACCCCTAAAAAGAAAAGAAAAAAACAATGCAGAAGCTTCTGTTCCAAGAAACCAAAAGTCCCCATTCCAATATACAGATTCACAAAAAATTCTAGGATCAAAGTTTGTCTTCAGAGGCCAGGTGAGGAGACTCACACCTGTAATCTTAGTACTCTGGGAGGCCAAAGCAATCTGAGCAACAGCAAGACCCTGCCTCTATAGATAACAGTCCGGCATGGGGATGGATGCCTGTGATTCCAGCTGAGACAAAGGATCGCTTGAACCCAAGAGTTTGAGATTGCTGTGAGCTTATAATACAGGGCACTTTACCCAGGTGACAGATTAAGTCTGTCTCAAAAAAAAGTTCGTCTTCAGTGAATCAACTCTACACATTGATTTTTTTTTTTTTTTTTTTTTGAGACAGACACTCAAGCTGTCACCCTGGATAGAGTGCCATGCATCACAGCTCACAGCAACCTCCAATTCCCAGCTCAAGTGAGTCTCCTGCCTCTGCCTCCCAAGTAGCTGGGACTACAGGGGCCCACCGCAACACCTGGCCATTTTTTGGTTGTAGCCTCTATTGCTGTTTGGCGGATCTGGGCTGGATTTGAACCCAGGTGTTTGTTGTTTGGCGGCCCGGGGCTGGATTCAGGTGTACGTGGCTGGCGTCTTCGCCTGTTGAGCCACAGGCGCCGAGCCTACACATCGGGTTTCTAAACAACCCTACCACACTGGTTGCTGGGGAGAGAAGGGGATTAATATCTAGTCTTAATTCACAACTTGAGAGCAATAAAAAAAAAAAAAAATTTAAATGCTCTCCTTTGAACCTCCATGGGCCAGCTGACCTTATTCTTTTCACACTTTTCAGGAGTCAACAGAGTCATTAAAAGTCAGATTTTAAAACATTTCATTCAAGCTAGGAATAGAACAAAGAACCTCTACTCTTTCTCTCCTTCCTACTCCGTTTGACAGATATAAAGGATATAAAGGCATATTTCCTCAAAGGGTTTATCACCTTTAACCTCAAAGGTGGGTAAAAACGATATAGAAAAGGCCCAGAATGCTCAAAACTATCCACAGTGTTGTGACATACAATGGGCTGCCCAGAGCTAAACTTGGCACCAGGGCTGCAATCCCTCTTCCGGGTGTATCCTACAGGCTGTCTCCTACCAGACAAGCCATGTCCCACTGTAAGGTAACAGTTTACTCACTGTCTGGCCCTCTACACTCAGCTGTCTGCTCCACAGAGGATCTTGTGGACAGAAGACATCACTGAAACCTGCCATCTGAGGACTGCAGCACCCACAGGAAGTTTTAACAACCAAGAGAATGGACTGAACCAGTACAAAGTAAGAAAGGCCATGAACATGGGACATGGCCTCTTTGGTGAAAGATGGCTCTAAAAGTCAGTCACAGGAAGGAGGTATGTCTCACACCAGTAATCCCTTTAAATGCCAGAACACTACAGCCCTTCCAGCTTTCCCTACAGCCAAAACAACGGAAGTGCCATCAAGTGACAAAAGCCATCGAGTGACAGTCGTATACTTCAAGTCACTGGTTCCTCTTCCCAGTGATTGGCTCTTTGTAGAAAAAATAAGTGAAAATGAGCTTATGTGATTAAAAAGAAAAGAAAGAAAAGGAAGGAAATAAATCACTGTGAGGGTAAGGAGTTTTCTCAATTGAAGCCGCAGATTCATGTCTCAGTTAATCATTCTGAGTTTAAACTCAGTTCTAAATTCCACCTTCAGTTCCCATAAGCCCATCACAAGAAAGTGTGAGGTGGTCTTGTGAAGACAGAAACAGCTTAGAATTAGACACACTAGGGTTTGAACCTTAGCTCCACTACAGATCTGTTCAGTGACTTCAACAAGCGACCTACCTCTCTGAGCTTGGTGTCCTCATCTGAAAACCTCATGAGTGCCATCTACCTTGTCTGTTAAATGTTAGCATTGTACCCAATGCCTCGCACACAGTAAGCACCTGAGCTTTAGTAACTATTTTTAAAAGTTCTGACAGACAGGAAGACTAAGAAATTCAAAAGATAAATGAATCAGAGGAGAGTGACAACTCCTTAAACTCAATGCAATTCAAGAATGCCTGGCTTTTCAGGGCAGTGCCTGTGGCTCAAAGGAGCAAGGCGCTGGCCCCATATACTGGAGGTGACAGGTTCAAACCCAGCCCCGCCCCCCCAAAAAAAGAATGCCTGGCTTTCCTCAATTATCACACCTGATCATAAAGCATGCCCTGCATCTGGTCTTTTCTGCCACACTCAGCAGGTACAACCAGGGATAACAGAAAGGCTCCAAAAGAAAGCGTGTGGGCTTTGGAGGACCCAATATTAATCCTAGGTCATGTCTACCTCACCAGGTGGCCCTGGGCAAAGCACTTTACTTCTCTGGATAATGTCTCCTTTCTTACACATTAAAGGACTAAATCTGCTTCTTTTGATTATCAAGACTGATTTAAATGTCATTTTATATGAACTAGAAATCCACATTCTCCAGACTTAGGAAACACTATCAAGAAGTAAAGTTTTTCATAAGGCAAACATTCAAGTTGATGAGGAAACTGAAAGCCTTTGCCATTACTCCCAAGGAGTGTCTTTCCACCCCTAACAGCCATCCGCCTTAAGGTTTTCTCAATACTAACTGTTCTGTCAGGAAAGAACACCTTCAGATGTTTATACTGCCAGGCACTCTGCCCTGGAGCACATAAACACTAGAGATGGCTTTCATACAACCTGGTACTATTATACCAGTGGAGCTAACAGAACCAGAGAGAAGTCCATCCTTTCCATCTAATCAAGCAAGTTTCTGGAAATAACCAAAAAGGAAAAATAATTCTGGAATTTATTAGTGGAATTAAAGGAAGTTGTTTCATCAATTAATCCAAGCCCATAAAACCCACCTGCCTCCCTGTCTGATATCCACTCTAAATCATTCATTCAATAAATATCAAGAACCTGAGAACTGGCAGGCACTGGGGACCTGGGGAAGAAGTCCAAAGATGAGCATAAACAGAGAGATCTGCCCCTGTGGCATCCAGGTCCACAAGGGAACGTGTGAGAAGCTGGGCTTCTCAACAGCAACAGGTGCTCCATTTCATCTTTCAATGTATAGTAAAAAAGAACCATTTACGCTCTACTTTTCAACATTCTGCCTTCACATCGTTGCATTCTTGCACTTCGCCATCTATCTCCAGACAACTCTTACAGTGACAATTTTTCACTTCTCCCAAGGATGACGCATAACTAGTATGAGATAGATGCACAGGAGAGAGGTTAATTCATTACAGACAACGAATGCCTTAGGACCTAAGGGCTCAATTCTGGGGGGAAATCCAGTTGGGAAGGATTATCATTTATCCCTGCACATATGTCTTCATGAGAGACTAAACTCCAGAAAACAACAGTCATACTATGTCTGGAACAGAATAGGACTTTTGAAAATGTGTATCAAATGAATATGCTCAAGTGAGGGGCACCCAAACCTCTGGACTTCTTCCCTAAAACTCTTGCCTGCCTGAGCTCCACTCAAATCTGTAGTAATGGACTATCCAATGACTAGTAATAGATTAGCATTTCTCTTTTTCTTTTTCAGGGTGGCGGGACATCAAAGGCCCCTCCAAGAGGCAAAGTCATATGTCTTGCTCAGGAAAACAAAAATGTCCATATACAAGAATGTGCATATGATTTCAGGGGTTCATAGGCTTCCTCTAGAAGTCTGTGACCCTCAGGTAAAGAACACCTACATTGTTATTAAAAATTAGACTTGAAATTAATGTTGAAATCCTAACCAGGCAAAGTTCTATTTATTTGTCACAAACAAGAACAAGGGGGCCAGAGAGACCTGGGTTTCAATACACGTTTTATCATTTGCTAACTATGTTAGGTTAGAGAAGTCAACTTCCTCTCTCAGCCTCAGTTTCCTCCTCTGGAAACTGAGTTAACAATAGTTGCTAATTCTGTGTTAGCATCAGGATGAGATGAACCAATGTGTGACATGCTTGGCACCGTGCTCTGTATACACTAAATGCTCATAAACGGAAGCCACACTGCCTTTCCTTTAGTCGACAGACCCTACACTTATCTCCCACTCCCATTTTCATCCCTATTCAGAATTTCACTAGTATTTCCCATGAGATCTCAGGGAACAGGACAGAAAAATAAGAGCACCTAAGAATTTCTAAGGTCACAAACCACAACCCTACTTCTCCACCACCAATGAAATGCTTGGTTTAACTTATGAAAGCCCATCTATGAAGACAGTGGGCAATCCCTTTCTGTGTAAATCCAGGTCAGCTGTCAGCACACAATTGTTCTATTAGGCCAAGTCAATTTTTAGAGGCAGGGTTGTTAAGCGAAAATGGAGATGAAAAGAAAATGTTTGATCAAATGCTAAACTGCAGAAACACTGACAGGGAGACAAAGAGGAGGAATTAGTTTCCTAAAATTATTCCCTGTCATACCTTTACTTAACATTAGATAGTTAAGGGCTTTGATCAGCCTTTCTTTTCTATCCACCACTCAGCTCTCTTCCCACCCCAAGTAGCTAAAGGAACTGACTTAGTTATTAAATATCCTCAACTTGAAAACCCTCTGTTTTCAAGTCCATTGAACACTTAATGTAGGCTCCAGAAAGGCTGATTTTAAAGTTACATAAAACCTATCATTCAGATGTTTTCTACAAATTAATTTCTCAAGGTTTTCTAAGTATTTGCATTTAGAAAAGTGGAAAACATGCATTTCCACTTTAAAACAATCTTTCATCCCTAGCAATGCAAATTTTCTTTGTTTGTTTAACCAATCCACATACCAGAGGCCAGTGTTTAATCAGGTCTTTATTTAACATCACCAACCATGTGAGTTGCACAGCCAAGTCTGAAAGATTCAGATAATGATCTCATTAACAGCAACAAATTGGTTCAAAGATGAAATATGTATCAATATGTCTAAGAACTCTTTTAAGTTCCATACTTCAAAAGTGTTAATTAATTCCTCCAGCACTCAAACCGTATGCCTGCCACTCTTACAAGCAAATGGGCTTTAACACTGCATGAGTAAGCAGGACAAGAGTAATTAATAGTATTTCATACTCACACCTTGTTTTCACCTCAACTTTCAAAGATATAGATGTCAAAAATAAATACATACATACATACCAACTCTTCATACAGACTACACTAGGGTCCTTGGAGTATTTAAGCATAAAATGCAGGAGGGGAGAACCAAGATTTCTGGTAACTAATCCCAAGGTCTGAACCACAGCTCCTCTCTATTTTGACACTGCCAGACTGACACCATTCTCAACCATGCTTCCCTCTACACTAACCCATACAAATGACTAAAACACAAGTATTCTACTTAAAAGATTCTGGGCAAACCAGGCAATGATAAGCACACACACATACACACACACACCCACACACACTTTCAATGACATAATGAGAAGGAGGAAAAAAAAAACAACACAACCCAATCCAATTTCTTAGAATTTTTTTTTTTTTGCAGTTTTTGGCCAGGGCCAGGTTTGAACCTGCCACCTCCCGCATATGGGGCCAGCGCCCTACTCCTTTGAACCACAGGCACCACCCATTATCTTAGAATTTTTAAAGGAGAGCGACTCCAAACAGGTCTTTTCTCCCTCTAAACCAGGAACAATACTGCTACAGAACCCCACTGGAAGTAACAAAAGCAATGCCATAATTCTACTATTTTGCTTTAGATACAGGAAAAATGAACTCTGCTCTTAAGACCATAAAACACTAAGTAGCAAAAGCACACATAGTTTTTTTTAAGACAAATGAAAGGTTTTGAAAACGTCAACAGTATTTAGAAAATATGATTAATCTGAAGCTGGACACCAATTTGTTTTTTCTGCTTTCTCATTTCTCACCAAAAAAAAAAAAAAGTTACATTCCCTCACAGCAGTCCTAAAACATCAGATTTCTCTAAAAAAAGCTTTTTCAGGGCCAGCCAATATGGGCCACACCAGTTCCTTCAATCAGACAGTATTCGCAGAACTAATAAAAGTGTGCCAGCCTTTGTACACACACAGCCATGAAAGCCACACTGCACTCTGCCCATAGACACAGAGGTTCAACAAAGTCAGGCACTACAATAAAGTTATGAAAGATACACAGTGCACCAAGAAATGACTATTCACACAGCTCAGATAAACTTAGCACATGCTGCAGTTATAAGGAAATTATGACACTTATTAGAGATTGCTTAACAGGTAAACTTATTAAATATCATTTAAGTCATTTTTTCTTCACTTAGCAAGTGTTGACTTAATTTTGGGGAGGGAGACTGGGTTAATGGACTATTTTAAGTACTTCAAAAAGTTTCAAAAGAGAATAGATTTCTTCTGCCAAATTAACACATTATCTCTCCACCCACAAGGATAGAATAGTTACAAATGGTGTGTTTAAACTGCTAATTTTGTATTAAATGGCGAACCCAAGATTATCTCTAAAACGTAGCACTACTCATAATGGATAGCTCACCAGACAACCTACCCTCTAAAAAGAACACAAGTTAAAACACTGCTGATAAAAATCACAAACTTCAAAAGTCAAACTTCAAAAAGTGAAGTGCCATGTTAAGATATCTTTTGGGGGGAGTGAGGGGGGAGGCTGTAAATCAAGCATTTCTAAAGCCATCACAGTACAGTGAACGTCTCAAATAGAGACAAGGAATCACAAAGAACAAGATTTATGATTTAAACTACTCTTGAAGGGTGCAAATGAAATGTTTAGAAATCCTTCACCAAAGAATCATTTATTTCTAAAGCTTATAAAGACCTTAATTATAACATTATTTTTTAAAAGTCCAAAAGCATTTAACAGTAAAGGGCTCAATCAACATGTTTCCCCTTTTATTTACCCCGCAAAAGTTTAATATGAGGATAAGAGCCCTGTATAGCAATGCTGCTGATTAATCGCATGAGCCTCCGTCTGCCTAGTTAAGGTCACACCTCTAAGGAACCAAACTGCACAGCTCCTGTCCTATCCATGCAGGGGCTTTGAGTCTGCACTCAGAGGAGAGAAAAGGAAGAGAAGAGGCTGTCTACACTCTGTGCGGCAATGCAATCATTCCATACAGTCTCCATTAATAACTCTACTCAAGAGTAAAGCGCGGAAGGCCCAAAGTTTAGGCCCTGCAGCCCTCCGATCACCCCAAAAGGTTCAAAAACAATCCAACCATTTCAAATCGCCCACATCCCAGGCGCGCTTATTAACTGCCATAAGTGCGCTGGCAGTCTAGTAGTAACAAGTTGATAAAAATCATGGCCAAGGAAGCGGGAAGGCATCCACCTAGCTAACCATCCGCAGAAGCTTCAGTTGAGAGTCCCTCCTCCAAAAAGTAGGCACAGCTTAAAATCTCTTTCACTTGGAACAAGGCGGAGGACCAGTTAGTAAGCGACCCAGTCTCACGATTTGCAGGCCCTCTGAATTAGTGCTTGGCCGCCGAGGGGCGGTCGGGCCGGCAGTCACCCTTCCACCCTCTGCAATCTGAGGCACGCAGCGAAGGCTGCCTTCCACCGCCACCCAGGGCACCCTCGATCCCCACTCCTCGACCAGCTTCTTCAGCTTCCCTGCCTGCTGGAGCTTGTCCAGAGCCCTGCAGGTGGGCAGCGGTGCCCAGGTGAGGCGGGCGGCAGGTTCCAGGGAAAAACCCGAGGTTAGGCAGCCCCTCAGACAAACCTGGCTGCACCCAGAAAGAACATGCATGGTTGGAAAGCAAAGCCTGCAACCTTAAATAAACCACCCCATCCAACATCACTTATCTTTCCAAAGTTGGCTTCAACAGGTAGTTCCCGAGACTTCTACCTGAGGCAGACCGAAATATCCAGCCGGCTCAAGGGGGTCGCCGCTGCGTGGGTGCAGGGCCGAGGGTCCCTCTCCCGCCCCCTGGACCCACAGAAGGTCGAGTCCCCACGTGCGCTCGCCCCCAGCTGCGGCGCCCCGGGAGGCCGCGTCCCGCCCGCCCGCCCGCCCGCTGGGGAGGGATGCCGCCGACCTCCTAGCCGCCCCTCCCGCCCGCCAGTCAGTCAGCCCGCGGCGGGGTCGGCGGGCGCAGCCCCCGGAGCCATCTTGTGGCGGCCGCGGCGCGGGGCCCGGACGACGGGGAGCTACCTGCACGATCTCGCCCTCCGCACTGAGCGTGGCCCCAGCCCGCGAGAAGCGGCCCGTGAGGCCAGTGGTGTAGGTGGTGTAGTCACCGCTCGGGCTCGACTCGAACAGCACCACCTCCACGAACGCCGTCTCCTTGGCTCGCGCCGTGCCGGGCCCCGCGGCCGCCAGCAGCAGCCCGAGCAGCAGCGGCAGCGGCGGCGGCGGCGGCAGGCGGCGGCCGCGGGGGCCGCGGGGGCGGCGGCGGAGGCGGCGGTTGCGGCAGCCCGGGGCCCCTGGGCGCCCGCCCCAGCGCGGCCTCATGGTCCTGCGGCGGGAGGGCGCGGAGGGCGGGCGCGGCCGGGCATAGTCGCGGGCCGGCGGAGGACCGAGCGCGGGCGGACGCCTCACAGCCCCATCGCGGCGGCGGCGGCGGCGGCTTTGTGGGTCGCAGGCTCCGCTCGGCTCCCCGGGCCGTCGCGCCGCGGCCCTTTCATCTGCTCCACGTGAGGGGTTATCCCCGCCCCGGCAGCGTCGTGACCCGCTCTCCCCTCCCTCCCCAAGCTCGGTCACCGCCGCAGCCGTGGGGAGTAGGAAGGCGGGGCGGGCGCGCCTGCGGCGGGAGGCGGAGTGCCGCGGCCGGGCACGCCCCGCTCTGGCCCTGTCTGCGCTCCTCCCCTTCATTATCGCTCCGCCTCATCGACTCAACTCCGCCCCCACACCCACTGCCTTGCTCTACCCCCTCATCCTCGCTCCGCCCCTCCCGCCGTCTTGCTCCACCCCTTCGTCTTTGCTCCGCCCCTGCCCATCGTCTCTGCTCCGCCCCTTCGTTCTCGCTCCGCCCCCACCGGCAGACATTTCTGTTTGCGGTTGCAGCACTTCGGCGGGAATCGGGTCCACAACCTGCTACGAGTTGTTGCGCATCCTCTCTGGAGGCCTCCTGCGTCCTAGTCCGGTGCAGGAGTTAGGGCCGTTAGAACGTGGAAAGCCTTGTTCTTCTAGGCCCCTCCTACTCAATTCACAGTTCGTAGGAAGCTTAAGCCTCAGCTCAGGTAGGTTCATCCCCATCCCAACCTCCAGGATCAAAAGAGAAAGGTCCTGACAGCGGCCATTTGCACCTTGCCCATGCCAGAATGTGTCCAGTTCTGGAACAGGTGTCACCTAGGCAGTTACTCTCAACCGGAAGAGCAGGGGAAGACCCTTTGGATTCTGATGGAGTTCATCTTTCTACCGCCCTAGAGACTAATCGAAGCACCAGCCTCAGAAGAAATTCTGAAAACTGAGTCTGGCCATGTGCAAAAAGCTAGCGGAGTCCAACACCATGGCCCTCTGTGTACAGACTGATGGCTTCTAAATTAACATTTCCAAGACACGGCTCAAGTGCTCAGAGGTTCCAACTCCCTGAATATAAACTTTTAATCCCCCCCCTCCTTTTTTGGAACATGCCTTTCCTTCTTCATCTAGTCCTCTGAGAAACCCTTCCTTCGAAAGCCAAATTCAGTTCCCAGTTACACTGTGGAGACTTCCTTCCCTGACCAGAATGGCTTTGTTCATATATATTCACAAATATTTGGTTAGAATGATCTGCTTCTACTTGCTACTGCACCCAAAGTACTAAAAAGACACAAAGAAAACTCATTGAGACTTTTTTGAGTAAACAACTTACCAAGATTACATTTTGAAGTAGAAAAAAACATTTTCAACATGTGGAATAGAAAATACACTTGGAAAAGAATCCTTAGATCTGTGTTACTGGGTTTGAACCACCCAGAGTTCAGGAGGGAGTCACTCTGGGAAAGCAGGGCTCTGGGATGGTTGGCTTTCTAGTTACTCCAAAACCAAGCCTAACCGATGCTAATTGCAACCGCTCAGCATCAGTCCTCAGGGGGAGCTCAATCACCATAACCCAGGTACAACACTACAATTCAGGGTCACCATCAACCTATAAGTGGACAAACAAATTTCATCTATCCATACAATGAGATATTATTTGTCAACACATAAAATACTAATATATTCTGCAACATGGATGAACGTTGAAAATATGCTAACTGAGGGAAACCAAAACCCAAAGCCCACATATTGTATGATCCCATTTATATAAAATGCCCAGAATAGAGCCATAGAAACAGAAAGTAGATTGGTGGTTGTCAGGGGATTGGGGGATGGGGTGGGGAGGCAGGAATGGATAGTAACTGCTAATGGGTTTCTGTAGAGGGTGGTGAAAATATTCTGGAATTAGATAATGGTGATGGTTGCACAATTGTGTAAATATACTAAAAACCACTAAATTGTACAGTTTTAAAGGGTGAATTTTATGGTATGTGAATTGTATCTTAACACAGCTAAAAAAATTCAGTCTTCAGTGGTATTTTCTTTTCTTTTTTTTTTTTTGAGACAGAGCCTCAAGCTGTCACCCTGGGTAAAGTGCCGTGGCATCACAGCTCACAGCAACCTCCAATTCCTGGGCTCAAGCGAGTCTCTTGCCTCCGCCTCCCAAGTAGCTGGGACTACAAGCACTTGCCACAACGCCCGGCCATTTTTTGGTTGCAGCCGTCATCGTTGTTTGGCGGGCCCGGGCTGGATTCGAACCTGCCAGCTCAGGTGTACGTGGCTGGCGCCTTAGCCCTTTGAGCCACAGGCGCCGAGCCACTTCAGTGGTATTTTCATATAAACACACACACACACACATGCACATGCACGCGCACATATACAGGATAGCCTCTGCTCTTTGAAGTCTTAGCTGAAATCTCACACCCTCAACAAGGACAACTCTGACTGTTCCATTTAAAACTGCAACATGGGCTCTGTCTCAAAAAAAATAATAATAATAAAACTGCAACATGTCCTCCTATCCCCCACTCTCAATCTGCCTTGGCCTGCCGCTCTCCCCTGTGACATTTATCACCTTCTAATATGCTAAATAATTTGCTTATTTATTTTTGTCTCTCTTCCATGCACCACATACACACATGCCAGAGAACAATGTCTCTATAATGCCAGACATCTTTGTTTTGTTCACTAACTCAGGTTAAGGCTGCCTGGCCCAGCGTAGGCACTCAATAAATATTTGTGGCATGAATGAGTGACTAAACGAATGAGTGAAAGCTTGTCAATGTGTATCCCTTCCATTTTGCAGACATTTGGAGCAGCTTGTTAGCAGCTGCTTAGAAGCACTGGGATTCATGAGACCAAAATAAATCCTGAGTGTGAAGAAGAACAACAATCCTTTCCTCAAGATTTGCAATGACCCTCTGGGAGGCCGAGGCTGGTGGATCTCTTGAGTTCACAATTTTGAGACCAGCCTGAGCAAGAGTGAGAGACCTCATCTCTACTAAAAAAAAAAAAAAAAAAGAAAGAAAGAAAGAAAGAAAAGAAAAGAAAAGAAAAACTGAAGCAAGAGGATCTCTTGAGCCCAAGAGTTTGAGGTTGCTGTGAACTATGATGCCAACAGCTCTCTACCAAGGGCAACAAAGTGAGACTCTGTTTAAAAAAAAAAAAAAGAATTATCATGAAAACCTAGACAACAATCAGAAGAGAAACTGGTTTTGATTTTTAAAACTCTGCTTAAAGAAAGGTATGGTTAATGAGACATGGGCCAGTAACATAGAAGTAATATTATTCATCTCTCAGCAACAAGAAGCTGTTTAAAGAGGCCAGGTGTGATGGCTCATGCCTGTAATCCTAGCACTCTGGAAGGCCACGGCAAGTAGATTGCCTAAGCTCACAAGTTCGAGACCAGCTTAAGCTAGAGCAAGACCTCGGCTCTAAAAATAGCCAGGCATTGTGGTGGGTGCCAGTATTCCCAGCTACTTGGGAGGCAGAGGCAAGAGAATCTCTGAAGCCCAAGAGTTTGAGGTTGCCGTGAGCTATGACACCACAGCACTCTACCCAGGGCAACAAAGTGAAACTCTGTCTCAAAAAAAAAAGAAGCTGATTAAAGCGAGGTATTTACTGCGTATTGAAGTTTCTCCAAAATCGGTGGACAATAAAGGGAGATAAAAAGTAATTTCAGGGCGGCTCCTGTGGCTCAGCGAGTAGTGCGCCAGCCCCATATACCGAAGGTGGCGGGTTCAAGCCCGGCCTCGGCCGAACTGCAAAACAAAAAAATAGCCGGGCGCTGTGGCGGGCGCCTGTAGTCCCAGCTACTAGGGAGGCTGAGGCAAGAGAATCGCTTAAGCCCA
>CAUYON010179023.1:0-17052 GCA_963573935.1 Arctocebus calabarensis
TAGATTAATAAATTGTGGTACATGTATACCATGGAATATTACACAGCCTTAAAGAAAGATGGAGACTTTACCTCTTTCATGTTTACATGGATGGAGCTGGAACATATTCTTCTTAGCAAAGTATCTCAAGAATGGAAGAAAATGTACTCAGCCCTACTATGAAGCTAATTTATAGCTGTCGTATGAATAGTATAACCCAACTATAACACAAGAATATAGGGAAAGGGGCAAAGGGTAGGGAAGGGAGAGGGGAGGTTGGGGCGGAGGGAGGGTAATTGGTGGGACCACACCTACGGTGCATCTTAGAAGGGTACAGGTGAACCTTGCTAAATGCAGAATACAAATGTCTTCATATAATAACGGAGAACTTGCCAGGAAGGCTATGTTGATCAGTTTGATGAAAATAGTTAAGATTGTGTATGAAACCAGTACATTGTACCCCTTGATTGCACTATTGTACACAGCTATAATTTAATGATAAAGATAATTAAAAAAATAAAAAAAAAACTTAATTACCTTTTCAGATTAATAACTGGATATGTGGCTTTAAAATTATAGTATTTTCACCCACAAAGGTATCTGGAGCTTAAAGGAAAACATATTGAACGTGCTTTCTGAAAATGAAACTAACGTTGTTTAAAATAACAATCTTGTTTCTGGAATTTTCAGACACCCTACAGAGACAGGAAAGCACAGCTTTTATAGTCTTACTGTCCCTGAGGAAAAATCGTTTTGTCTACCTGATCATTTTTGATAAAATTACAAACTATTTCATTATCAGCACACCTCTCTTCTAAAGGAAGAAAAAAAAAAACCCAAAAAACAGTATCAGTATTTACAACAGAGTACAAGAAACTGTATGTAACTCACAGGGGAAAATATAGTTACTATCAAATAAATACTTTACCATCACCCAATTCCTTTAGGTCTCAGCTATTTAGAAAGAAATCCCCACACATCCAATTGCACCAACAAAATGAAAATACAGGGAAATAGAGAAAAATAAATAAAGTCCACTTTCAGGAGAAAACATTTGGGCTAAATATTCTGAGAATAAATATTCTAAGAAGCTTTTAAGCAGCCTTAGCTGGTAAAACCATAAACCTAACTATCTCAAAATCCATGCTCCTTTCCAAACTATATCAAAACTTAAAAAGGAAAATTATGATTGTTAATTATCCATATTAAATTCATTGGACTGCATGATGGTGAATAAAAATTCATTATGCCTCAAATAAAAGCAGGCAGAATCATCTTCAAATAATTTTAAGTAGAAGGGCAACAGAAAGATCGGGGGCTTCCCATTCCTAACACTCTTCTAAACAACAACCAGAAATCACACACAAACACAAATGCAATTATAAAACAACTCACCTTTTGTGATCACTTACCACTAAAAGGATATAAAGTAAAGTCTATAATTTTCAAACTTCAATATATATAAATGAACTCCTATATGATGGATCATTTAATAGTTGAAATGGTGCACTATCTTAATTTACTCAATTCTTGAGTAATTTTAAATGAACTCCCAACACATTAAATCCTTGGGATTTCAGGAGTCATTCAAATGCCCTCAGATTTCTCTGGGGCTGGGCCTGGAACCCCTCACAGGTCCACTGTGGACAAACTGCCACCTCTTCCCCCAGGGAGAATTTTGGACAATGATACTTTGTAGCCAATCAGCACATCAAAGGACAAGACACTCTTGAGAAGAAAAAGGAAGTAAAGGGAAACTCAGTTTTTTCAATAGCTTCCTTAACCTTAAACCTACACTTTACTACAAATTATGGTTCTCCCCATATCTATTTTGACAAAGACTCTCAGATGAAAGCTTTCTCAGGATGCTACCTCATTGATTCTAACTCAAACTTGCTAACTGAAGCTACAAAACAAAGCTATTAAGAATCTCTGACCAGGCATTGTGGTGGGCGCCTGTAGTCCCAGCTACTTGGCAGGTGCCTCCTTGGGAGGAGACTCACTTGAGCCCAGGAATTGGAGGTTGCTGTGAGCTGTGATGCCACCGCACTCTATCCAGGGGGACAGCTTGAGGCTCTGTCTCAAAAAAAAAAAAAAAAAAAAAAAAAATCTCATGCTACCAATATTTTTAATTTATTCAAGAAGTCAGTTAAGTATGAGCAGCACATGTGGCTCAAGGAGCAGGACACTGGCCCCATATACCGGAGATGGTGGTACCGGCCCCATATGCTAAAACAAAACTGCAAAGAAGTCAGTTAAGTAATTTGCGATAAAGTACCAAAATACAGTGTCAGATTGTCTTTTATTAGAATTTATGCTTTAAATAACCAAAATTGTGATATGTGTTTTACAAATAAAACATATTTCAATAAATAAATGTGTGTATATACATGCTATATGTGCATACACAGAAACATGTTGCTAACATTTTTACTTTTAGAGACAGGGTCTCACTCTATCACCCAGGCAAGAGTGTAGTACACGACAATAACTCACCGCAACCTCAAACTCCTGGGCTCAAGTAATCCTCCTGCCTCAACCTCCCAAAGTACTGGGATGATAGGTATGAACCACCATGCCTGGCCTTTTTATTTATAATGAAAATTATGAGGTTAGCTTATAAGATAGTTTTTTAAATATATTTTTCATAAATATTTTAAAGCCTGGAAATGGAGAATGTATCCCCATCGTAAGATAATTTAATAAGCACATATTTACAATTAGTCATCCTTTTACACCATAAAAACTCCTTTATTCATTTCATGTTCTAGGAAAGTGGAAAAACTGACTATCTCTATCACAAGTGTATTAAGCAAAATTGAAATTCAATCATTCAATTAACATTGAACACCTACTGTGTGCCACAAAGTATGCTAGGAAATGGAGGCACAAAAAATGTAGGACATTCTCTGCCTTTAAGGAATGGGGAAGACAGCAGTATTGGTGTCCATGTTAACAAACTAGAAAATAATTCTGGGTGGCACCTGTGGCTCAAAGGAGTAGGGCACCAGCCCTATATGCTGGAGGTGGAGGGTTCAAACCCAGCACCAAAAAAAACTACAAAAAAAAAAAGAAAAGAAAAGAAAAAAAAGTAATTCTATACTTATGGTTTAATTTCTACTCATTTAACCCAAAATCCAAATAGCAGTAGCACAGAAATCACTAACACCAGTTACACCCACATTACATTTTCATCTACCTTTATCACTCCACAACCAAACTATATTGACATTTTATTCTAACATACTGCATAAATGTACATTTTATTAATATTACCATGACCTTTCACAACCTAGGCCATCCCACCTACCCATCTTATACTATCTTCCCCAGTTACACCTGCTCTGACTCAGCCTAAGAGGCTAACACAAACCCTTGGGCAGGTTCCCACTCTCACGGATCCCAAAGACACTGAGTCTCCAATGCCTGTCCCCTGAATTCCTACAGAGTCTCACAATCCATACTATGGAATCATTCACCTGAGTGCTAGAGGAAGCTTCTTTTTTTTTTTTTTTTGTGACAGAGCCTCAAGCTGTCACCCTGGGTAGAGTGCCATGGCATCACAGCTCACAGCAACCTCCAATTCCTGGGCTCAAGCGAGTCTCTTGCCTCCGCCTCACAAGTAGCTGGGATTACAGGCGCCTGCCACAACGCCTGGCCATTTTTTGGTTGCAGCCGTCATTGTTGTTTGGCGGGTCCAGGCTGGATTCAAACCCGCCAGCTTAGGTGTATGTGGCTGGTGCCTTAGCCCCTTGAGCCACAGGCACCGAGCCGGAAGCTTCTTATATGTATAAACTTCTTACATATATATAAACTTTTACATATTTTTAAAGTAAATTAAAACATTAAGCTTACCACAAGAGACTGTATGAAGAAGGATAAGAATTTTTTAATGAAACCAAAAAACTCAAGTCCCTAATCCTTATTACACTATGCATCATAAAATGTTTGAATGAGAAGTGGTTTTTGAAACAAGGTAGTCAAACTCTTTGCAGAGGCATTAACAAAAAAGAGAGGTCAGTTATTTACCACAGTTTGAAGAAAAAAGATGCTGGTAGGGATTTTTTCATTGGGTTTTTTTTTTCTTCTTTTTTTAAGAGACAAGATCTTGCTCTGTTATTGAGGCTGGCATGCAGTGGTGAGATTTGTAGCCTCAAACTCATGGGCTCAAGCAATCCTCCTGCCTTAACCTCCTGAGTGACTGGGACTACGGGTGTGCACCACCACATCTGGCTAATATTTTTATTTTTACAGACACAGGGTAACACTATGTCACCCATACTGGTCTCAAACTCCTGGACTCAAGCAATCCTCCAACCTTGGTCTTCCAAATTGCAGGGATTTACAGATGTAAGCACCTGGCCACTTTGTGGTAAGTTTATAAAAGAACAGAAAAATAGATGGGACCAGTGCCCAGCTCTGGCCAGTACAAGCTGCCCCAATTTACAATCATTACTCTGCCCTGATCTATTTCCCAAAGGTCACAGAAACCAAGCCACTTCACTTAAAACTTAAGAACCCCTTCAAGCTGTGATTCCCATATGGAAAAGAAAAAGGGGAATCATGAGTAGTTAAAAAAAAAATAGCAGATTCAGTTTTAGAGGTAACAGATAGAACCTTTCAAAAGCAGGCAGGGCTTCTTTCTGATTCCAGGTGTCAGCTGGCCTCCCTATATGGATTCTGCCTGAGTTCACCTCACGCCTCAACTAAGCTTTCCTCTTCAAGCCTTGCTATAACCGACTGCAAAAATTTCAGAGACAGGCTGGACGTGGTGGCTCACATCTGTAATCCTAGCACTCTGGAAGGCCAAGGCAGGTGTACTGCCTGAGCGCACAGGTTTAAGACCAACCTGAGCCAGAGCAACACTTCATCTCTAGAAATAGCTGGGAGTTGTAGCAGGCACCTGTAATCCCAGCTACTTGGGCAGCTGAAGCAAAAGAATCACTTAAGCCCAAGAGTTTGAGGGTACTGTGAGCTGTGATGCCATGGCACTCCACAGCCAGACAGAGTAAGATTCTGTCTCCAAACAAACAAACAATCTTAGTGCCTTTGTCTTCCCCAGCAAATCTACCATTTCTGGGAAATATCTCCAAAAGGTCAAGTAGTTAGTTAAGGGAGAGCAGTATAAAAAAAAAATACAGAGGTCATTGAAATTTGTTATATGTCCAGTTACAGAAGTGTGTAAAAATCATATATGTCAACCTCGCATTCTTTTGCATCTATTTTCTTTGGTTATATCAATAAGTAGTTACTTTTTATTCAGTTTTGTTTGAAAAGAATATTGTTAAATGGGACTGGGCACAGTGGCTCATGCCTACAATTCCAGTATTTTGGGAGGCAGAGGTGGGTGGATCACCTAAGCTCAGGAGTGCAAAACCAGCCTGAGCAACAATGACACCCTGTTTTTACTAAAAATAGAAAAACTAGGCTCAACAGGCTAAGGTGCCAGCCACGTACACCTCAGCTGGTGGGTTCGAATTCAGCCTGGGCCCGCCAAACAACAATGATGACAACCAAAAAATGGCTGGGCATTGTGGCGGGCGCCTATAGTCCCAGCTACTTGGGAGGCTGAGGCAATAGACTCGCTTGAGCCCAGGAACTGGAGGTTGCTGTGAGCCGTGATGCCACGGCACTCTATCCAGGGTGACAGCTTGAGGCTCTGTCTCCAAAAAAAAATAAAAATAGAAAAACTATCTGGGCATGGTGGTTGGTACCTATAGTCCCAGGTACTTAGGTGGCTGAGACAAGAGGATCTCTTGAACCTAAGAGTTTGAGATTGCTGTGAGCTGTGATGCCATCTTACCTCAACAGGGCTACAGAGTGAGACTCTGTCTCAAAATATATATATATATTGTTAAATGGAGGTACAGCTTAAGAAAGAGATGTTGAAATAATTGCTTTCATAAGTATAGACCACTATAACCTTGTTAAAGTTTTCCTTGAAGTCATACAGTGGAAACAAATTCAAGTAGTTACTGAAAACCAGAGGTTCAAGACTAGAAAGGATTTCTCAAGAGTTTTCTGTTTCAAAGTACTAGACAAAGCACCCTACTTAAGTGACTGTGATACTTAAGTTTAAATTTCAATTATTTTAATCTCAGGTAGATATGTATAAGATGTTATTACTTCTGTTTATAAAATAAGGCCATTTTTGTCAGAGTTCATGTACTTACAAAATGATAAATTCAAGATCATTATAAATAAGACTTCTGTGATTCTTGGAGTATTTTGTCAAGTCATGATTTCAGTCACATTCCCTTTCGTCCAAACTTTTGATGGTCATTGTCAATTTCTACTATAAATATTTAATGTTTTCGTTCCTGTCTAGAGTATTATAAAATCATATATGTGTGTGAATATATATATATGTTCTACCGCATGAGAAAGAGTGAGTATTAGTGAACACAGGCTTCTACCTTGAAATTTGAACAGCAAGGAAGTCATACTTCAGATGGTAACTATAATGTTAAATGGCTAAACACTCTGAGAAAACTTTTTTTTTGGAATGTCAAGGGAAAAAGAGGAGGTAGGAATATTTATTTATGATTAGTCTCAAATTGGAAGCCTGTTTTCAATTGTGACTATAAATTAAAGATTTTTACTTGATTTATTTTTATTCAGTGATTGTAAAACTATGTCATCATATGTAGAAATGAAGTCATACTCTCCAAGTGTCTCCAAGTAGAATTAGCAGGCAATGTCTCAATATAAGAAATTTTAAGCACATGATTGATTTTTTAAAAAATCTATACGATTATGAGATTTTAGGATTTAGAGAATTACTAGCTGATCCATCCTCTTTCTTGTGAATTAGCAATGGCACAAATGTATTCTCTTTGCAGGAGAAACTAGGAAACTATGAAGAGGGTGCGATTGGGGCATATAATATACAATGATCTAAGTCCAGAGTTTCTTTTATTTTGGGGGACAGGATCTCACTTTGTTGCCCTTTGTAACAAGTAAAGATGTCAGGGCATCATAGCTCCCGACAATCTCATACTCTTGGGCTCAAGATCCTCTTGCCTCAGCCTCCCTAGTAGCTGAGACTTACAGGTGCCTGACACAACACCGGCTGTATTTTTAGAGACGGGGTCTTGCTCTTGCTCAAGCTGGTCTTCAACCCCTGAGCTCAAGCAGTCTGCCCACCGCGGCCTCCCAGAGTGCTAGGGTTACAGGCATGAGCCACTGCACCTGGCCTGTCCAGAGTTTTTTGCAAAGGTAAATAGTATCTTTGAGAAAAGGTAAAAATAAAAGTAAAACTTTGGAAGTTTTTACGTTTGCACTTTTAAATTTAATTTTTCTCAGGTACAACATCTAGTTGAATGTTTTTCATGTAGCAATTCTAGGAGTCCCATACACATGGGGCAAAATAGGAGTTGTAAAGAGCTGAGCTCAACTTTATCCTCTACTTTTATTCATTTTAAGTGACACAAAACAGTATACAAAAGAAGTTTGCTTTTTAGAGTCATTATTTTGACTGTGTAAGATTTTTGAATAGCCAAAGATCGAGCTCTTAAATTAAAAGAATATATTTTGTTCAAAAGCATGTTAAATCTAGAAAATACTGAAATATTATAAGCAAGAAAAAAAAAAAACATTTCTTATAGCTCCATTACCCTGTGTTAATTACTGTTACAATTTGAAATTAGATTTCCAGGCTGTTTTACTATAAAGACATACTCTTTTTTTTAAAGGATTGTATTTTATATGTATTTTGTTGTAGTCTTTCCCCCACATTAATATTATATTTTCAGTAGCACTCTATTTCATTAAATATTATTCTGTAGTGTAATTTTAATGGCTGCGTACTGTTATATGGGTCATAATTTATGTTTAATTTAACTGAATTGAGTTAATTTTATTAAATAGGTTTATTATAAAAGAAATATGTATGTTCATGTTAAAATTGTAACATATTAATTAACTGCCTCTTATTTGCTTTAGCTTTTTTAAAGGATAAATTGTTCTTTTCATTATCTTTTTTATTTAAATAGATATTTGTATAATACATGTAACTTTTGCCTTATTAAAGATATATAATTATGATGTTTCAACTTTATATTATGAATTAATATTGTTGTAATTATGGGAGCATATAAAGATATAGGCATACATAGCATACGATTAAATTTGGATTTGACTCTGGTATAATTTTAGAACTTGTTTTCTTAAAGGAATTCTTGCTGAGAGGTTTTGTTTTTTTTGAGATGGAGTCTCACTTTGTTACCATCAGTACAGTGCAATGACGTCACAGCTAACAGCAACATCAAACTCTTGGGCTCAAGTGTTCCTCTTGTCTATGTCTCCTTAGTAAAGCTGGGCTTACAGGTACCTGCCACAATGCCTGGTTATTTTTAGAGATGGGATCTTGCTCTTGTTCAGGCTGGTCTCAAACTCCTGAGCTCAGGCAACCCACCTGCCTCGGCGTCCCAAAGTGCTAGGATTATAGATGTAAGCTACTGAGCTAGGCCCAGAGAGGTTATTTTTTGATAATTTTATCTCTTATCACTGAATAAAAAGCTTATAGATATTTTTCTCGAAAAGCAATTTATGCTATCCCAATTGCTGTTCTGTTTTTTCTTTTTTCTCATTTGCCTCTCCTATCAGTATCTTTTGATATCTCATCATTATTCAGGGCAATATATGCAAAAAAACAAAGTTGTCTTTGTCAAATCTCACTCCCCATGAGAACTACGGATATATTTATTTCCTTTATATTCTTTCAGAAATGTTACATGCATATGTAACTACATATATAATAAATACTTTACTCTACAAAAAATATTGTACAAGGACATACACACATTATTAGGCAACATGAAATTTGAGATATATTGGATATATTGCAGTAGTGATGAGTGAGGTTAAAAGCTTAGTATCTTGGGCAGCACCTGTGGCTCAAAGGAGTAGGGTGCCAGCCCCATATTCTTGGGATTAAACCCCAATTACAGCATTTACTATCTATGACACTTGGGTTAAGTTTATATCTTAATTTTCGATTTCTTCACTTTTAACGTGGTAAATAATATGAACATCCATCTCATAGATTTGATGTGAGCATTTAATAAGTTTATATATGAAAAGTGCTTTGAACAATTCTTGGCAATATAGAACCATTGTAAATTGTTATTTTTTTTTTTTTTAGGTAAGGGTATTTAAATTTATTCTTTCTAATTTTAGATTATTTCATTTTACTATTACTATAATTTATTGATCTGTCCCCCATTACCAGTCATTTGGTTATTTCCCCAGTGTACATTATAGAAATAGTGTTGCAAAGACTGTCCTTATTCTTATGATTTTGCACTGATGAAGTAAATATAGCATAATGTCCTAGAAGCATAATTCCTTTGTCAAACACTATATACGTTTCCATGGGTATTGCTAAATTAACTGTGAGACTGCTTTCCTCTTCCAATAGTAGGTCTCAGTTTTGATAATGGATAGGTAGTAGATACTGATTTTTATTTTTAGTTATAAGTAGACTTGAATACCTGTTCATGTTTTTAGGCCATTTGTATTTTTTTTTTTCTCATGAACAGTAAGTTCACGCAATTGGTTCATTTTTCTGTTGGTTTATCAATGTTTTTCATATTGTTTTTGTAAGGGCTCTTTGTCTTAAAGTAGCATTTATCTACTCATTGTGCTATAAATAATTTTCTCCATTTATTACTGACTTTTGAACAATATGCTAATGGATTTTTTTCTTTTGTGGCCATGAGATTAATCTAACTTCTATGTTGTCAAATTCTTTTTTTTTTTTTTTTTTTTGAGACAGAGCCTCAAGCTGTCATCCTGGATAGAGTGCTGTGGCATTGCAGCTCACAGCAACCTCCAATTCCTGGGCTCAAGCGAGTCTCCTGCCTCTGCCTCCCAAGTAGCTGGGACTACAGGCGCCCGCCACAACGCCCGGCCATTTTTTTGTTGCAGCCGTTGTTGTTTGGTGGACCCGGGCTGGATTCAAACCCGCCAGCTCAGGTGTACGTGGCTGGCACTTTAGCCCGTTGAGCCACAGGCGCTGAGCCTTCTGAGTGGTTTTAATATACATTTTCTGAAAGAGTAATAGTTGAACTTTTTGTGTTTACTGGTCATGGATAGCCTCTTTTACAAATACGTATTTAAGCCATTTACCCATCTTTAAGCTGGCTATGAAACCTTTGTTTATTATATATATTAAAATACTTTTTATTGGCTGGGGATAGTGGCTCACGCTTGTACTCCTAGCATTCTGGGAGGCCAAAGCACATGGATTGATTGAGCTCACAAGTTCAAGACTAGCCTGAGCAAAAGAAAGACCCTGTCTCTACTAAAAATAGAAAAACTGGCGTGGTGCCTGTGGCTCAAGCAGCTAAGGCTCCAGCCACATACACCTGAGCTGGCGAGTTCGAATCCAGCCCTGGCCCGCAAAACAACAATGACAGCTGCAAACAAAAAATAGCCAGGCGGGCGGCGCCTGTGGCTCAGTGAGTAGGGCACCGGCCCCATATGCTGAAGGTGGCGGATTCAAACCTGGCCTCGGCTGAACTGCAAAACAGAAAGATAGATGGGCATTATGGCAGGTGCCTGTAGTCCCAGCAACTCAGGAGGCTGAGACAAGAGGATCACCTAAGCCCAGGAGTTGGAGGTTGCTGTGAGCTGTGATGCCACTGGCACTCTACCCAGAGCAATAGCTGGAGACTCTGTGTCAAACAAACAAGCAAACAAACAAACAAACAAAAACCTGTTTCCTTTCTGGAGCCTCTTTTTATTATCTTAATGGTGTCCTTTGATGAACAGAGGTTCCTAATTTTTTTTTTATTTATTTGTTTTTTTTGTAGAGACAGAGTCTCACTTTATCACCCTCGGTAGAGTGTCGTGGCGTCACACAGCTCACAGCAACCTCCAACTCCTGGGCTCGGACGATTCTCTTGCCTCAGCCTCCCGAGTAGCTGGGACTACAGGCGCCCACCACAATACCTGGCTATTTTTCTGTTTTGCAGTTCGGCCAAGGTCAGGTTTGAACCCGCCACCTTCGGTATATGGGGCCGGCGCCCTACTCACTGAGCCACAGGCGCTGCCCAGAGGTTCCTAATTTTAATGTAGTCCAATTTATTAATTTTATTTATTTAATAAAATAAATGTCTCACTGTGTCTCACTCTGTTACCCTGGATAGAGTGCAATGGTGTCACAGCTCACAGCAACCTCAAACTCTAGAGCTCAAGCAATCCACCCACTTTAGCCTCCCAAAGTTCAAGGATTATTGGCATGAACCATTTCACCCAGCCTAAATTTTATTATTTTATGGTTAGCACTTTCTGCTTTCTTCTTAAGAAATCTTTGTCTCCTTAAGTTCATGAAAATATACTGTTTTCAGATCAGCAGTCCATCTGATTTTTTTTTTTTTTTTTTTTTGCGACAGAGTCTTACTTTGTCACCCTTAGTAGCATCATAGCTCACGGCAACCTCAAACTCTTGGGCTTGATTGATCCTCTTGCCTCAGGATTCCAAGTAGGTGGGACTACAGGTGCCCACCACAATGCCTGGCTATTTTTTAGAACACGAGGTCTCACTCTGGCTCAAGCTGGTCTCGAACCTGTGAGCTCAGGCAATCCACCTGCCTCAGCCTCTCAGAGTGTTGGGATTAGAGGGATGAGCCACTGCACCTGGCCCCCAGTCCATCCAATTTTTATGTACCATGTAAGCTGAGGGTTAAGATTGTTATTATTTCTTCCATATAAATATCCAGTTGACTTAGCACTGTTTTTTGAAAGGACTGTATTTTCCTCATCACACAACAGTATCCCTTTCATTATAAATCAGTTGCTCACACAGGTGCTTCTGAGCTCTATTCTGTTTCATTGGTCTATATGCCTTTCCTCCTACCAGCACCACACTGATTGAGATGCTGGAGCTTCATGACACATGTTGATATCTGGTCGTTTCAGTTCCTCAGCTTTGTTCTACTCTGGGCTTACCTGGATTATATTTAGCCCTTTGCATTGGTATTTCTGGGATTTTCCATTCCATTTAATATTTTTGGACGACCGTTAGGTGTGGGTAACAGAAATTAGGATGGGGGAGGTGGTGCTGCAGTAGTTTTCAGTTAGGCATTGTCAGTGATAGTGAAGACTCATTCCCTTAGGTAGGGACACTGGAGAAGCAACCAGGGCCCCACTGAAATTCTTTTCCAAAATTTTTGCATTTAACTATTTCAAGAATCCCTTCAAATGCAACTGTCTTAGGTAGGTGGGGCAGGTCAGGCTAAATGACCCTGACTTTACACCCTCCCATTGCATTGGGTTAGATGGCTGCTTCTACTTATAGCACGGACGCTTGGGAGGAACAAGGACAGACCCCTGGAGGGCCTAGTGGCGCGCCCTGGCTAACCCTGCATTGTTGGTACAATGACAGCGCTTGCTTAGTTACCTACAGCAAGTGATTAAAAAATGCATAATACCAATATTGCTACACCAATAATGCTTCTTATGTTTAATTATTAAGTAGTAGAGATTTTGCAGCTTTTCTTTTTATTTTTTTTGAGACAGTCTCACTTGTTATCCTTGATCGAGTGCTGTGGCATCTCAGCTCATAGCAGCCTCAAACTCTTGGGCTCAAGTGATTCTCTTGACTCAGCCTCCGGAGTAGCTGAGACTACAGGCACCGGCCACAACGCCTGGCTATTTTTAGAGGCGGGGTCTGGCTCTTGCCCAGGCTGGTCTTGAACTCTTGAGCTCAGGCAATCCACCCGCCTCGGCCTCCTAGAGTGCTCGGATTACAGGCATGGGCCACCGGCCCCACCCTCTATTGATTTTAAATGGGGATTAATGGTGACTTAGAAAACTCATCGTCCCCTCGTTCAGTAAATCAGCCATACCTTCCTATTGGAGTGATGAGTTCACCTCTGGACACAGCTTGGTTTCAGTTTACTAGGTCCCCAAGGGAACCCTCCTCCCAAGCTTCCGAGGCAAACCTGAGAGCTTTCTAGCTGCTGAAATGAGAGGAGCTTGAGTTTAGGGTTGAGTTTAGGAATCAGGGGGTAGTAGCTTTCTCCTGGTTTTGTGTTAGTTTTCTCTTCTAGGTAAAGACACTCTCTATTTGGACTATGATGTCTGGTTCCCCTGAAGGCAAGAGCAGCAACATATGCTAAAAATAGTCTTTTTTTTTTTTTTGTAGAGACAAAGTCTCACTTGATCGCCCTCAGTAGAGTGCTGTGGCATCACACAGCTCACAGCTCAATTAGGAAATTGCCTAAGTTCCTGGGCTTAGGCAATTCTCTTGCTTCAGCCTCCCGAGAAGCTGGGACTACAGGTGCCTGCCACAACGCTTTAGAAAACAAAGAAAAATTCCCTGAAATTATCAGCCACTAGTGGTCAAGGGAATGTTATCTGTCCAAATTATGTAGGTAACATTTTTCCTCTATTTTTTCATCTTCCTTTACTCTTTTTTATATTTGCCATCATTTTCCCTTGTCCTAGACCTCCAGTCAGGCCTCCTCAAGTTCTTGTTGATTCTCTTCAGCCATAACTCCATCAAGGAAATCTTTTTTTTTTTGAGGCAGAGCCTCATGCTGTCGCCCTGGGTAGAGTGTCGTGGCATCACAGCTCACAGCAACCTCCAATTCCTGGGCTCAAGCGAGTCTCCTGCCTCCGCCTCCCAAGTAGTTGGGACTGCAGTCGCCCACCACAACGCCTGGCCATTTTTGTTTTTGGTTGCGGCAGTCATTGTTGTTTGGCAGGCCCAGGCTGGATTCGAACCCGCCAGCTTAGGTGTACGTGGCTGGCCACAGGCGCCGAGCCAAGGAAATCTTTAAATATGACAAAGAGTAATTTGTTTACACACACACACATACACACACACCCATATTTACTTCTTTATATAGTTTAAAAAGATTTCTACCCATTTAAATAATCTTACATTTATGCTATCTAAATGTGTGAATTATTTAGGAACAAATGCAATTATGCATGACAGCTCACTCCTAGCTTTTCCTTTGCTGTTATTTTGGGGAATTCTGCTTTGCTTTATAGAAATTCACTTTACTCACAGGCACCAATGTGGTGTATATGAACATGACCTGCCTTCAACTTTCACAAACACGCACATGGAATGCAGCCATAGAAAACTGGAAACAGCACTGGTTAGGGAGTTCAAAAGAAGACCTAGGTCCCAGTTTCTCTTTTTAATTTAATACGTGGTCATTTGTACAAGTTACTTAGACTTTTTGATGGTTGCTGTCCTCAGAGGTGAAATGGAGCTAACACATAACTCTCAAGTGACTGAAAAATGAAGTAAAAACAGGAAGGTGAGCTCACTTAGCAAGGAGACATTTAATTCATTCAGCAAATATTGACAGCTTTGTAGACCCAAGCATTTGGACCAAAATAATCAAAGTGAACAAAAAATATATTACTTTGTAAAGGTAACATTCTATTAAACCCCCTAATAAGTAAGTATGTTTTGTAACACATTAGGAGTTGATAGAGCAATGTCAGAGGGAGAAGGAAGGCGAGGTAGGTCACACCGAAAGGTGACGTTTCAGCAGATTGGAAGGCGATGAAGAGAAACTGCATTCCAGGTAGAGCAGCGGTTCTCAACCTGCAGGTTGTGACCCCTTTGGGGGTCGAATGACCCCTTCACAGAGGTCAGCTAAGACCATCCGGCATATCAGATATTTATATTACGATTCATAACAGCAGCAAAATTACAGCTGTAAGTAGCAACACAAGTAATTTTATGGTTGGGGTCACCGCAACATGAGGAACTGTATTAGAGGGTCGCAGCATTAGGAAGGTTGGAACCACTGAGGTAGGGGGAATAGCCAGTGGGGCAGGCCTGTTTTGTTTCAGAGCAGCAGGGGGGCCAGTGTGTCACATTGAGTGAGTGGGAACAAGGGTGACAGGAGATAATGTCAGAGAGGTGGGGACAGCAAGGCAGCCAGCTAGGTCAAGAACCTCACAGGCCACCCGAGGGATCTGGCTTTTGTTCTGAGTGAAATGGGCAGTTAGTGGGGGCTTTGGCTCTGACTTCCATTCAAAAGGCTTATTCTTGGCTCGGTGCCTGTGGCTCAAGCGGCTAAGGCACCAGCCACATACACCTGAACTGATGGGTTCGAATCCAGCCCAGGCCCACCAAGCAACAATGACGGCTGCAAGCAAAAAATAACTGGGCATTGTGGCGGGCGCCTGTAGTCCTAGCTTCTTGGGAGGCGGAGGCAGGAGAATTGCTTTAGCCCAGGAATTGGAGAATGCTGTGAGCTGTCATGCAGTGACACTCTACCCGGGGCAACAGCTTGAAGCTCTGTCTCAAAAAAAAAAAAGGCTCATTCTGGCTTGGGTGCAGGGGTTCACACCTGTAATCTCAGCACCCTGAGAGACCATGGCTAGGGGATTGCCTGAGACCAAGAGTTTGCCATTGCTGTGATTCATGATGCGAAGGCACTCCACCCAGTGTGACAGAGCAAGACTCTGTCCCCAAAGGAAAAAGAAGGCCAGGTGTGGTAGCTCACACCTGTAATCCTAGTACTCTGGGAGGCCAAGACAGGTGGATCACTTGAGCTCAGGAGTTGGAAAACAGCCTGAGCAAGAGCAAGACCCCATCTCCAAAAATATCTGGAGATTGTGGTGGTGGCCTATAGTCCTCTGAGATAAGAGGATCACTTGAGCCCAAGAGTTTGAGGTTGCTGTGAGCTGTGATGCCACAGCACTCTACCCAGGGCGACAGAGTGAGACTCTGTCTCCAAAAAAAAAAAAAAGGCTCATTCTGGCTGCTGGTGGAGAGGAGAGTGTCAAGTGAGGTAGAGACAGGAGGTTGCCCCAGTCATCCAGGTGCGGTCAGGTGAGCAATGGCCAGCTGGATCAGTGGCTAACAGAGAGCCCAGAGAATTCCCTGATGGATTCTAGGTAGAGTTTGACAAGATGACTGCAAGGGTCTGGGCCTTTAAGGAAGGAGGGATGTCTGCCTGGAGGTGAGAGAAAGCTGGATTTTGGTTCTGAACTAGAATGTTGATTTGGGAGGTATGGGAGGTAGGGAGGCATATTCGGCTCCAACCTTTATTTTTAGTATATTTTAAAAAGCATAATTGGAGACCAGGTGCTATAATTCTGGGAGGCCATGGTGGGAGGTTTGCTTGAGGTCAGGCATTTGAGATGAGCCTGAACAAGAGCAAGACCCTGTGTCTACTAAAAACAGAAAAATTAGCCAGGGCAAGATGACATGTGCCTGTTGCCCCAGCTGCTGAGGAGGCTGAGGCCGGAGGATCACTTCAGCCCAGGAGTTTGAGGTTGCTGTGAGCTACAATGATAACCACTGCTGTCCAGCTGGAGTATGACAGAGCAAGACCCTGTCTCAAAAAGAAAAAAAAAAAATTAGGAACTTTCAATCCAGAAACAATCCTAGTAAACCATTTAAACATTTGGTTATTTGATAGGATTTTCACATCAAGTCACACATGTCCAGCCCCAAGCCCCCTACCCTACAAACCCCCATTCAGGCAAGTCACACTCAATGTGCCCATCCTGCTATTTGAGTCTGGACATTGCCAGGAGCCCTGCGGGCTTCTAGCCTGGGCTGGAAGCTCCCAGGACCTCCCTCTTCTTACTTGAATTTGCAAAAACTCCCACGCTGGCTTCCCCTAAATGCGACTGTCAAGGACTTCGGCCCATCCCAGGAGCCCCACCTCTGTGCATCCCCGCAGGGCCTAAGGTCAAGGGGACAGTCCTGAGGGCAAAGGCTGCTTCCGCCCCTGGCTTTCCAGACCAGATGCAGTTGCCTATGGTGCTTGGGCCTTCCCAGTCCACAGAGCTCCCCCATACCACCCTCAGCTCCAAAGTAAACATGGGGCACAGACTACTGTGAGATTTTGGCAATTTGGGCAGATAGACAGGTAAAAAGAAATCCCCAGTTTTGTTTTTTGGGTTTTTTTTTTTTTTTGAGACAGAGCCTTAAGCTTTCACCCTGAATAGAGTGCAGTGTAATCACAGCTCACAGCAACCTCTAATTCCTGGGCTCAAGCGAGTCTCCTGCCTCCGCCTCCCAAGTAGCTGGGACTACAGGTGCCCGCCACAACGCCCGGCCATTTTTTGGTTGCAGCCGTC
>CAUYON010179024.1:0-15561 GCA_963573935.1 Arctocebus calabarensis
TGTGGCGGGCGCCTCTAGTCCCAGCTACTTGGGAGGCAGAGGCAGGAGACTCGCTTGAGCCCAGGAATTGGAGGTTGCTGTGAGCTGTAATGCCACAGCACTCTATCCAGGGTGACAGCTTGAGGCTCTGTGTCAAAAAAATAAAAAAAATAAAATAAAATAAAATTAACAAAGAAAACTCCTACTCGTACATTTAGTACTATTATTCCTATGTATTTCTATTGAATAATTGTGCTTTTAATTCATATGCCCATTTTGGGTCACACACACAAAAAAAATTCTGTAAAATATAAGTAAATTAAAATTAAAAAAAAGAATTAGTGTTCCTTAAATGTCGTTCACTTTTGTCAAATTAAACACCTACTGTGGTGAATAATTTTTTTTAGAAAATGCAGTCTTCAAAAGTAGGTGTTTTTAATTGAAAAAGACTTGGGCAAGAGAGACTCTACTCAAATCCATCATTACTATTAGAAAAAAAATATGCCCAAAGAAGGTCAGTCCTAATGCTAATGAACAGTAAAATTATGTTCTAGACTATGACTTTTAATTTAATGAAGTCTATATTCTCTATTTCCATACAGACTAAAACAGGAGAAAATGAGCTTAAATTGCATGCAGAAATATATGATGACGTTTAGGATGCTCCAGCCCAGGTAAACAAAATTGTTTCCCATTTTATGTTTGGTAAATAACATGAATAGCTAATTTGTGAACAGATTGAAAATTAATGTAGTCACTCTGCTTATTTTTTAACACTTTATCTTGAAAAAAAAAACCCAAAGTCAAATTTTTACAATAGAGTATACAAAAGCTATTATTGATGTAACTCTTACCCATTGTTGCTGATTCTTTAAAAGTTTATGGCATAATGGTTAAATATCCTGTAGGTTTAGACCTTGGTCAGATTGCTTATCCTCCAAACCACCTCACCCCCACCCCACCCCCCACTCTATCACCTGCAATATGGCAATCTGATGAGTTGCTACAAGATTGAAAGGATTAAATGATACGAATCATACAGGATGGCGAAATGAAGCGAGTACTTAATAAGTAGTATTTATAATAATGATAATCATTACTACATAAGTTTATCTTTTTGTGACTACTTCAGCTACCATTTTAGAAACACGTATTCTTTTTTTTTTTTTTTTTTTTTAGACAGAGCCTCAAGCTGTCACCCTGGATAGAGTGTTGTGGCATCACAGCTCACAGCAACCTCCAATTCCTGGGCTGAAGCAAGGCTCCTGCCTCCGCCTCCCAAGTAGCTGGAACTACAGGCGCCCGACACAACGCCCGGCCATTTTTTGGTTGCAGCCGTCATTGTTATTTGACGGGCCGGGCTGGATTCGAACCCGCCAGCTCGGGTGTACGTGGCTGGCGCCATAGCCCGTTGAGCCACAGGCTCCGGAGCCGAAACACGTATTCTTTACAAAGCCGTCTTTCTAAGGAGATTCCAGGGCTATCGGAGGCTAGGGCCGCTCCATCCTTGCCCCTCCAGCGCGCGGTCCCCTTGGCAGTCGACCAGCTTCCGAGGCTAAGCGGGCCTGGGGCGGACCCAGGAGCCAGGGCTGCGCGGCGGGTCCTAACCAAATCGCCCGCGCTGCCCCGCCCGCCTAGAGGGGAGAGTGACGGCGACAACAGGTGCAGAGCAAAGTCCACGGCCTCTCCGGAGCCGGCCAGTTTGGCGCGTCAGGCCCCGGGGGTCAGAGTTTGACTCTGGGAACTGCCTTCTTCACCTCACACCAGCCTTCGGAAGTCGCCCCTCAACCGGGTTCTTGCACGGCAGTAAAGTTTTGAGGTTACCTCAACTGCTCGAAAGCCACCAGACCTAGAGGCCAACTTTTCGTCTTCAAAGTCGAGGAGAGGGAAAGGCGTGCTGTGCATACAGTTTTGCATTACAGTTCGCTCTCTCCTCCCCAGCCGTCAGAAAGCAGGCGGGAGTGGTCCCATGACCGAGCCCGCGGCCCGCACACCCCACGCCTGCCCCTATTTGCTGTGCGCTCCGCGCTGCGACGTCCGGGCTCGGAAACCACCGGCTACCGGCGAAATCCTCCCGCCCGCGCCCCTCTGCGGCTTGCGGCGCCCGCCCGCACCGCCGCCAGCCGCCCGAGGCGACGCCGCCTGCCCCTCCCCGGCTTCCATCCCCCGCGGGTGGCAGGTTCAGGCCCCGGGTCCCAGCCTGCGCCTCTGCAGCTGCCACAGCCGCCGTCGCCACCAGGGGGAGAGAATCTCAGTCGGGAAAGGTGGTGTTGTTTCCTCGGTGTGAGGGTGCTTTCGAACTTTGGGTTTCTGTGCCTTTCCCCCGTTTTCGAAGAGCGGAGAGGAAGATGGAAACCGAGTGCGGGGCGGTGAGTGTGGCGATCCAGGGAACTGAGGCCCGGGGACACGGGGAGAAGGAGCAGTGTGGATGAGGTGGCTAGAAAGGCGGCGTGTAGAGGCCAAACGCTCGCTATTTTGTCCGGAAGAAACGTGGCCAGGGTACTCCGTCGAGTGCGGCAAAGGGCCACCGGCCGCATGGGGTCGGGAAAGTGAGGCCACCGCCTGTGCTGAGCGCAAACGGGGTACGGGGACCTCAAAGGGCCGGGAGGTTTCGGGGGCGGCGGGTGGATGCGGCTGTGCACCTGGCGGGGTCCCGCCAAATAAACCGCTTTCCCGCCGAAACTGGGGTCAGCCGCGCCTTTGACGCTCGCTCTTGCTGAACTCAGCCCAGCTACCCAGGGCGAGCGTTGCCAAGCGGGCAATGCCTCCATCCCCCAAATAGTCACGGGAGACCAGAAGGTGTGAGAGCCCAGTGAGGCCGGGTCAGACCGGGATACTGTCTCACCGCTCGGAGCTAATGAGGGCAGGGCCCATGGAGAAGACCGGGCGGGGGCGGCGGGGGACGGGGAGAGGAACAGCCTCAGGGGCAGCGGCAACGTGCCGTCGCGCCCGCCCCTCGCCCCGCCATCAGCCAATCAGCGCGCGCCACGCGAGGGCTGCGAGGCCGCCTGCGCTTGAGGCGGACGGCGCGGTCGGTGCCGTTGAGGGTTCCCGCCACAGCTGCTGGCGGGTTTGCGGGGCAAAATTTCTCGCTGGCTAGCTTTCTTTTCCCTCCCGCACTTTGGTGGGGAGGGGGTGGATCCCCGTGTCAGTGCCCAAGTTCACGATGACCAGAGAGAACCCGAGGAAGTTGTCGCCGCAGCCATTTCCCCAAACATCTCAACTTGCTGGCCTCGGAGGGGAAGGAGCGCCGAGGCCGTAACTGCGACGGTTAGCTCGCCCTCTTGCTGTTGTCTCTGTATGCGAAGTAGATGACAGATGTCAAGGTTAATTCTCAAGGGGAGGTGGCAGTGAGGACTTATTACTTTGGTGGAGAATTTTAATAAACCCTTTAGAGCTGGAAGTTTTATCAATCGTAGGCCCCTTATTTCTAACCCTTTATCAGCCTCTGTCTAAGGTACTTCCATACACTGGTAAAATTATTGCCAGCGGAATTTGAGTCTTTGTTGTTTAACTCAATGCATCGCTAACCATCTGTAAGGAGTTTAGATTTTGCTTCTACTAGAGCCTTGTTATTGCTAACATTAAAATATTTTCCAGGCCATTATTCATACTGTATTCTTAAACTGTCAGCCGGTTTGGTATATCGTAAGCAGGTCTATCCTGAAAAAGTGACATATTTATTCATTCAACAAACATTCCTTGAGCACCTGCTGTGTACTGTTACTCCTTTAGATGCTGGTGCGAAAAAAGACAAAACTTCTGCCCTCATACATTACCTTATGAGGAAAGAGACAGGTGTGTAATAAGCAAATTATATGGTATGTTAGAAAATAATAAGTGGTAAGGAGAACAATAAAGCAGTTTGAACCCACAGTAGAGAAGGTGCCTTAGAGACAAGGGAAAGAAGTGAATTGAGCTTAAGAAATTGATAATTCTGTTTTCTCAGAGAATATTCGTAAATTTCTCAAGATAAAAAGGGGGGGAAATTGGAAATAAAGCACTGCTCACTTTCATTTCATTTCATGCCTCTCTTAATGAAAAAGAATGGAGTTTGTCTTTTACCTAAACTTGAGAACAAATGAATTCATCTATTGAACTCTTGTTTTTAAGAAGATAATTTTGTGAAGACTGCTTTTTTATGTATTTGGAAAATAGGTATTTTGTATACCCTATAAAGCAGTGGGTAGAGAGACAAGATTATATCTACTAGAGTTGATACATTATAGCAATACAAATCCACAGTTGAAAAATGCTAAGCATCCCAGACTCATCCATTCTGAGCATTATAGCCTACTGAGTAAAGTGACTGAAGTTATAAATAACCTCCAAGTGCCCAGGGAGGAAGCTGTAAGATTGGACTTCCATCTTTTTTTTAAGAGGTAGAGTCTGGCTTTGTTGCCCAGGCTGGAGAGAAGTGATAGATCATAGCTTACTTCATCCTATAACTCAAAGAGTCCATGCACCTCAGCCTTCCCAGTCACTGGGATTACAGGCATGAGCCACCTCACCCAGTTTGTTTAATTGGAAACTACCAAATAATAATCACTAAATGTGATGATCTTTCTGTGATTTAAAAAAAAGCATTTGTGAACTCCCTCATTAGGAAGTACATTTTCCCACCTTATAGTTTAGATTGGGAAGAGAGCCCATAAAGTCTGACTCGTAGTTCACTTGATGCTACTGGCCTAGTCATTTCTTTGTACATCATGCAGAGGTTAATTTAGGGATCATGGGTTTATTTGCCAGTGAAGTGGAACAGCAGAACAATATGAAAAAGGACAATTCTTTTACCTAAGTTGGAAATTCATTTTATGTGTTTTTTTCTCAGAGAGTTTGAATTATGAACTTCAAGCTTTTTGATGCACTAATTTAGTATGTTAAACCGTCTCAGAAGTCTATTTAGTGTTTACAGAGGAAAATAATGAGTAAGTTCTGAGACTGATTTCTCTTTAAAACTCTATTCTCTGGCTTGGTGCCTGTGGCTCAACGGCTAAGGCGCCAGCCACCTACAACTGAGCTGGCAGGTTCGAATCCAGCCCGGGCCCACCAAACAACAATGATGGCTGCAACCAAAAAATGGCCGGGCGTTGTGGCGGGTGCCTGTAGTCCCAGGTACTTGGGAGGCGGAGGCAGGAGCCTTGCTTCAGCCCAGGAATTGGAGGTTGCTGTGAGCTGTGATTTCACAGAACTCTACTCAGGGTGACAGCTTGAGGCTCTGTCTAAAAAAAAAAAAAAAACTCTATTCTCAATTTTTTTTCCAAGACTTATCTTGCCATTGTATAAAGGATTATATATGTTTATTGAAATTTCAATTTAGGTCCTCTGACTTAGAATTGTGAACATGTGTGCATGTACTGAGCTAAATTCTTTGGTATAAAAATTATACCTATGAATGTGATGTGGTAGCTCATTCCTATAATCTTAGCACTTTGGGAGACTGAGGCAGGAGGTTATCTTGAGGCCAGGAGAGAGAGCAGCCTGAGCAAGAGCGAGACTCTGTCTCTACTAAAAATAGCCAGGAGTGATCGCATATGCCTGTAGTTCCAGCTACTTGGGAAGTTGGAGCAAGAGGATCACTTGAGCCCAGGAATTTGATGTTTCAGTGAGTTATGATGATGCCACTACATTCTAGCCAGGGTAACAGAGTGAGTGAGACCCTGTCTCAAAAACTCATAGGTACATAATTTTTTTACAAAATCAATCTAGCCGAGATGATGGCTCATACTTGTAATACTAGCATTTGGCAGGCCAAAGTGGGAGAATTGTTTGAAGACAGGAGTTTGAGATCACCCTGAACAAGAGTGAGATCCCATATCTACTAAAAATAGAAAGACTAGCCAAGCATGGTTGTGTGCTCCCATAGTTCCAAATACTCAGAAGGCTTAGACAGAAGAATCACTTGAGCCCAGGAGTTTGAGGTTACGTGAGCTATGATGATGTCACTGTGCTCTAGCTGGGAAAACAAAACAAAACCAATCTTCAAATTGACAAGTACTCTTAAAATTTGACTTTCAAGCTGAAAATGGTGAACATGAATGTCACCATTAACTTGTCAATGCACTTTAGCCCCAAACCATCATGTACATGTCTTATTTAGTAAAATTGGGTCTGTTGACTTACTGAAACAAGGAAGAACATAACCATGGATGTCTCAGAGGGTATTAGAACTTATTACAGGATTTAGGCTTGTGTTAAGTGATTTTTAGAGAGGTTTAAGGAAGGAGAGTTTTACTGTGGAAAATATCTTTTCAGAGAGTAGTAGAAATTCTGTGATTGAATGTGTTAATTCTGTCTAAAAGGTAAGAAAAATGGATTAAGGTTAAAGTTGTAATGAATAAAGGAGAAGTCACTCAGGATAAAGGGATGTTTGGTCATTATTGTGTTTGGGCAATGCTTTTGCTTTTGTCAGTGTTCAGACATGATTATGGAGTGGTCTTGTTTTTATCTTGATGCATCAGTCACAAAGTGACCTTATTTGATGTTGGTGTTCTGTTAACAAGAGAACACCACAGCCTAGCTGTGAGTGCCAGGCCAACTCTTAACAACTCCAGCCTGGTTAATTGTGCCAGACCAGCTCTCAGCTATCCAGGACAGCTTTTTTCTTTCTTAAACATCTTTATGAGCTTTATATTCCTCATTAATAATTAATTAATAAATTTAATAATAATGTATTTACATAATATATTTAATATTTAAGATCTTCTTTATAGTAGATTGTTTTCTATATATTTTATTGCCCAACAAAGCCATTAGCTTTAATTATATTCTTTATAAAATTAGAGTAAAAGTAAAGTCAAAAATATACACTTTACCTAAATGACTTGTCTTTTTGAAAGATATATATTTTCAGTCTTCATTGAAACTTACACTCAGTATTAAAGTTTAAGAGAATTTTATTTTACAGCAAACATCAAATCAGACGCAAACAGATTCCTTATCTCCATCCCCTAATCCTGTGTCACCTGTGCCTTTGAATAACCCAACAAGTGCCCCGAGATATGGAACAGTGATCCCTAATCGCATCTTTGTAGGAGGAATTGACTTTAAGGTATCTATTTTTATGCATGCAACCATAGTGTATTTTTTGCAAAAGTTTTTATTTCTCTGAAATTGTTTTTTTGTACAATATAAGACAATTACATATGCGTAATGATTAATAGCTTTTAAATTGTCTAATATAAAGAATCTATTCAACAGTTATGTAAGCAAAATAGACTATATGCAGTTGTCCAATTTCAAATGCAAGGACATTGAGGTTCATTGTTTTTTATTTGCTTCTACCTACTCTGTGGCAGCAAGAGACTAGAATCCTAGTTTTCTGATTCATTGCTCCGTATTCTTCATGTCACCGTACCAAACTAATTATATTTCCTTGCCAAATACTCAAAAGCCCAAATAAGGGGGCTTATTTTCAAAAGAAGACTAAATTTTAAGAAAGCCTTAGATATAAGAACTCCTATTTCATTATCCCAACTTTTAGCTCAGTTTCCTACAACAACTTCCTATAGACATCTATCTTCTGCAAATTACTTTCTGTGATAGAATTTAGAATTTTATCCCCCAAAAAGGCCCGTGTCACTAGCAGAAAAAAGCATCATAGCAGTAATATATGTATATTTAAGTCAGGTAATCAACCATTTCACTCTTTCAAAGAAGCATAATTTATGAATTGATTTGCAGTACCCCCAAGTGGAAGGCAGTAGTAAACACAAGAAAGGTAAGCATAGATGTTTTAAGTGGAATACCCTTACTTCCAAATGGATATATAGAAGGATTTCCAAGCTTCCATATTATATATTAGAACTTATAAGGAGAGTTATTTTTTAACCAAAAGAGCCCTCCTATGCGAGTGGTGTGTGACTTAAGGTTTATAACTCAGTATTTCTAGATGAGCAATCTGTCACAATTTGGTGGAATGTTTTCCTGCAGAAGAGAAATTTTACATTTAGTATATTTGCAAAAATAATGAATCTTAAGCAAGTAGATTGTTTCACTAAACATAAGGTAAGAAAAATTATTTCTTATAAAATGTTAATTTTTGAAAAGATTTTCTGTATCTGTGGAAAACAGTAATGGTGGATCAGAATATTCAATTTGGGTATTCTTATTCAGAATTCATTTATATTACAGTAGCTTAGCATATTTTTAAAAATAACTCATTGGTAATATATTTGTATGCCCAGATAATTCTAAGTTACTAACACCCATCAGTTACAGTATGAACTCTTAGAGGCCATTGTTGGAATATGGCCATGGCTTTAAGAAACTGATGGGGTTCCCTTCCTTATACCTTTCTAAAACCATAGATAAATGCTAGCAAGGAAATAGTTTACTGTAGTAGCAAATAGTCTCATGCTTTTTAACCTCTTATTTTTAGAAACCTACAAATTATCCTCTTAATATTTATTAATATCTTGACTCTCCTTTTCAACAAAGAAATGGAGTTGCAAAATTGAGCTAGTGATTCTTCTACTAGAGGATAGTTTAAATTAACTGGTTTTCAAATCTCCAATCTCTATCCTTATCCTGGCATTGATTCCATTTTCTATTAACTGAAATAAAAGGCATTTAGTTATTATATTAGATTAAATCAGTATTTGCCATTATTCAGTTTAACAGGCTTTATGTTACCAGCTAAAAGCCAATAGTGTATGTAATTAGCAGTTGAGCTCAAAATACTTACCTACGCAAAAGGCATATTTTTTTTCCCACAAAAGGCATATCTTTTTTCTTTTTTTATAAAGAAACTTTAGGGAGTTGGGTGTGGTGGCTCACAAATGTAATTCTAGCACTCTGGGAGGCGGAGGCAGATGGATTGCTTGAGATCAGGAGTTCCAAAACAGCCTGAGCAAGAGTGAGACCCCATCTCTAAAAATAGCTGAGTGTTGCGGCAGGTACCTGTAGTCCCAGTTACTCGGGAGGCTGAGGCAAGAGGATCACTTGAGCTCAAGAGTGAGATTGCCGTGAGCTGTGACACCACAGCGCTCTACCCAGGGAAAGAGAATAAGTGAGACTCTTGTCTCAAAAAAATTTTTTTCATAGGGACATTTAAAGTTACTCATGGAGGCGAACACGTACAGCTAAACTAGAAAGTGCAATTGTAGTGAATTTAGTGTTAGTATTTCAGGAAAAGATGATATAAGCCTATTAATCAGACTATTTCATTTAAAACCAGATATGCCAAAACTATCTTTGTGGACATCTTGTACATTTTCAGTCGAATTATGATTCCAGTCTTTATTTTGAATATCATCAGAATGTCGAACTTTAGCTGAAATGTATATTAAATGCAGATAAAATATCTAATAACTTAAAATCTTACAATCACTCTATTGTTATCAAAAGTTGAATTCAATACTTTTGGAAATATGTCACTTTCCTAAGACTTGACTATTCCTGGAGACTAGGGTGATTAAAATAGTGATTGGTGTAGGCCAACATGACATAGAGCCACTGCCATGATTGTCAGCTTCTCTGAGTTATGAGAACCAATAGTAATATGGCTTTACTACAGGGATAGCATGCCTAATCCAAATTGGTGTTTTAAAACTGGCCCACTAGAAAACAAAAATTATTTAAAGATTGCTTTAAATATTGAGCTTTCTTCGTAGTTTTAAAATAATTCAGCTTAAAAATGTTTGACTAGTATGTAATAGTTTAAGAACATAGCTACTGTGTATATAGTATTTATATTGATTTTAAAAACCTAGTGATTTCATACACTGTTTTGATGACAAGAGGTATTCTTCATCCATATTAACATCTGCCTTTTTCTGTCTCCAAAACAAGCATAAGAATTATTCATATTTTATCAATTAAAAATGTTTTTAATGTTTTCTTTTCATGTCATTAGACAAATGAAAATGATTTAAGAAAATTCTTTTCCCAGTATGGGTCTGTAAAAGAAGTGAAGATCGTAAATGACAGAGCTGGAGTGTCTAAAGGGTTAGTATTACGATAGGCAATATATAGAATTAACAACTGTATTTTTATTGGATTACTGGGTTTTATGTGCTAATTTACTTTGGTTCTATTTTTTTCAACAGAGAATATCATGCCATCTTCTTTCATCCCCATCTTTTAGGTTCCTGTTTCTTTTGTACATGCATACGTGTGTATTTTGAAGAGAGGGCATTATAATATTCCTTAATTTGTTGTGAAATTATTCTTCTGTAGGTTGAGGGACCATGCATTGTTAGGCATATGTTAGTAACAAATGCACATTAGCTGAGGAACCAGAAGCTAAAGGATTTGGATGCTTTGGAATAGCATCCCTACTTTAGACTATAGAGAGCTTTATTTACAAATAACTGGCCCCAAGAAATGTCTGTAGGTTATATCTTAGAGGCCTAATTATGAAACTAATATGAGAAACAGAACTCTAATGAGGCTGATTTTTTTCTGAGACACAGGAAAAAAATCTCTCACTCTGTTGCCCCAGCTAGAGTACAGTGGCATCATCATAGCTCACTGCAATCTCAAACTCCTGGGCTCAAGAGATCTTCCTGCCTCAGCCTCCCAACTTGCTGGGACTACAAGGGCTACACACCGGACTAATTTTTTTTATTTCTATTAGAAATGAGTTCTAACTCTTGCTCAAACTGGTCTCATACTCCTGACATCAAATAATCCTTCCACCTCAGCCTCCCAGAGCACTAAGATTATAGGCGTATGCCACACACCTTGCAGAGAATTACTCTTTATTGCCATGTCAATAATAATGAAATCTAAGAAGAAAGCAGCAGACTGTGACTTGAAACATGTACAGCTGTTTGAGTAGATTGCCATATGTATAAAAGCCAAATTTTAACACTATGTAAAAGGCAGTTTATATAGTGTGCTCATTTAAGAAGTTTGATTGCAAAGTTAAAATAGATAAGGCAGTTAAGGACTGTTTCTTTTCTTGAAAGAGAAAGGAGACCTACGTATTTATAGGGACAAGAAAAGGGACCAATGAGTTGGACAGAAAACAGTATTACTGAGAAACAATATTAAAATATGACAGGTAGATTCTCTGGAAGAGGTGAGATTGTACAAAGAGGTTAGTTTTAAACAGATGAAATGTTTCCTCAGACTGCCAAACAATATTAAGATGTAGTGAGATTGTACCTTCTTTTTGGCTAACATAATCTGCAATATTTTGGTAAGAATCATTTCCTATCATTCAAGCACACACGTGGAAACTAAGACTGTGTTTTATGCCTTTTCCACTGGGTGGTGTATGTGTTCTAACAAAAAAGACTAATGCAAAATTAATTTCTTAACTCATTTAATGTTTGGGCAAACAGGTAAAGAGAAATTACTTTGTTTAAAAAAAAGAAATTTTATATAATATCAAGAATTGTGAATTGAATAGTATTCAAGATGTTTAGCATTACTGAGAGAGTGCCCTTAAATTATCTCAATAGAAATTAAGCTAAATAAAATACTTTTTATTTCATTTGTTTCTTTTTTTCTCTACCTATTTTGGCTCTGGGGACATGACACACATCATGTAATTATATGAATTGTTCTTGAAAGTAATCATATATGAAAACAAGATGTAAATCTAGGTTGCGCATATTTTTTAGCTAATATTGTTTGGGAAATATAATTGCCTTACCTCTTTATACCTATACCTAAATATACTAATAATTGGCCTTACCAGTTTATATGTGCTAATGAAAATTAAATAACACGTCTGTATAGTCATTTCCTATATAAGAAATTTTATTGTGTTGAAATTTTTCAGTTTTTTAAAGTATTTTTTTTCTACTTTGATTTCTCTAAACAAGCCATACTTCTTTTATTTTAAAATGAAACTATCGTTCTATACTGAAATTCATTGCATTCAAGTTTTTAAGCCAGAATATTAATCTCTCCTGCTTTTCTTCCTCACATATAGCAAAAGACTGAAACTGTTTCACGATTCCAGGACTTTTTTTTTTTTCTTTTTATCTGTTAGTCCCCCTGTTATAAGAAAGGTGACAGTGTTAAGCTATGAATGATTCTTCTAAGATTCTCTTGCTGGTGTAACATAGAATGATGCTTACTCCTACAGTGGCTCATTGTTAAAGAATAAATTTTTTTAATGTTAATATAATTAATATGTTCTAAGAAAATAATTAGTAATAATGAATACATTTATTTAGGTATGGTTTCGTCACTTTTGAAACACAGGAAGATGCACAAAAAATTTTACAAGAGGTATGACCTTTTTATGTATTTAATTTCATTTTTAGAACTTTTTTTTTGAAACTACCTTTCCAGGGCAGCACCTGTGGCTCAGTGAGTAGGGCGCCAGCCCCATACACCTAGGGTGGTGGGTTCAAATCCGACCCCAGCCAAACTGCAGCAAAAAAATAGCTAGTCATTATGGTGGGCGCCTGTAGTCCCAGCTACTCAGGAGTCTGAGGCAAGAGAATCACCTAAGCCCAAGAACTGGAGATTGCTGTGAGCTGTAACACCATGGCACTCTACCGAGAGTGACAAAGTGAAACTCTTTTCTCTAAAAAAAAAAGAAAGAAAAGAAACTACCTTTCAGGTACTTAATTTTAATAGTAGGGTTCAAGTACAAATGATCAATTGCTAAAAATACTTATTTGTATCTTAAGATTGGCATTGGCCTCTATAAAACTTTACCTGAAGAACAAATTCTATAATCATTACATGTTTATGGTTGTGAAATTATAACATATTTCACTTTATTTGCTTAAACTAAGAACACGAGTATGTATTTTTTGCCAAGTGTTAATAGCATTTTGAATGTCTAAAATACAGCTACAAACTTGGATAATTAAAGAGTGTGGTTATTTGAGGTTATTTGTCTTATATGAAAAAGTTTATATATACACTAAAAAAGTCTATAGCCTGCATCTTGGTGTAATAATTTTATGCTATGGAATAACATTTAATTTTTATATTAGGAAAAAGTAGGTTTTGGCTCGGCGCCTGTGGCTCAACGGGCTAAGGAGCCAGCCATGTACACCTGAGCTGGCGGGTTCAAATCCAGCCCAGACCTGCCAAACAACAATGATGGCTGCAACCAAAAAATGGCCGGGCGTTATGGCAGGTGCCTGTGGTCCCAGCTACTTGGGAGGCAGAGGCAAGAGACTCGCTTGAGCCCAGGAATTGGAGGTTGCTGTGAGCTGTGATGCCACAGCACTCTATCCAGGATGACAGCTTGAGACTCTGTATCAAAAAAAAAAAAGAAAAGAAAAAAGTAGATTTTGAATTGTGTCTTGTTAAAATCATATACACTCAATGCTTGTTATTTGTGGGAGTTTTGCTCTATAAAGTTGCCACCAACACTGACTTAGTGAATACTGAACTACTATTCCTAGGGAAAATACAAAGTGAGGAAATTCTATCACAATATTACCATCAACCAATTGATACATAACTTTATTTTATGTGTGTTTCTACTTAAAGACACTATGTATAACAGATTACTGATTCATTAACATTGAACTTACAGCCAACAGCACTATAATTCATGCCTGAATTAAGCACATCTAACATACATTTTCTCCATAAGGCATATGATAGCATTCTTGTGCTTAGGAGCACTAGCCAACATTTCAGCGCTTCATTTAGGGGCCATTTTAAATAACAAAATCACCAAGAAAAAGAACAAAAATGGGGAAAGCTCTCTCTTATATGAGAAGTAAAACATTGCTTTGACTGACCTCCCTCAGCTGGGAAAATGTGCATCAGGCTACTCAAATTTTTCACCGTTTTATGCATGTCTGCTTATAACCTCAAAATTGCCATGAGTATTAATTTTGGTGTTACAAATTAATTTTAGCAAATGGGAAAACTAAAATACAGAATCCATGAAAATGATTAACTGTATTTCTTTTTTTTTTGAGACAGAGCCTCAAGCTGTCGCCCTAGGTAGAGTGTCGTGGCATTACAGCTCACAGCAACCTCCAATTCCTGGGCACAAGCGAGTCTCCTGCCTCTGCCTCCCAAGTGGCTGGGACTACAGGCGCCCGCCACAACGCCCGGCTATTTTTGTTTGGGTTGCAGCCGTCATTGTTGGTTGGTGGGCCCAGGCTGGATTCAAACCCGCCAGCTCAAGTTTACATGGCTGGCGCTTTAGCCCGCTGAGCCACAGGCGCCGAGCCGATTAACTGTATTTCAAATGAGAAATTAGAGTCAGAGCATTGGAACCAAGATTCAGACTCAGATCTATTAATATTTGAATACAAAGACCACCCTTTCCCTGCTTTCAAAGAATGTTATACTCTGAATTTTTAAAATTCTTTCTGACCAGTTTTTTCTCATTTGTTTTATAAATAATAGTGCCAAAATAATAAAATAATTTATTTTTTCTTTATTTTAGGCTGAGAAACTTAATTACAAGGATAAGAAACTGAACATTGGTCCAGCAATAAGAAAACAACAAGTAGGGATCCCTCGTATGTATTGCAAACTAATGTATTTTTCAATACTTTTACTTGATTCTTTTCTGAAATATTAGGCTTTTATAGAACTTTGATTCTTTTTTTAATTATTATTTTTATTAAATCATAGCTGTGTACATTAATGCAATCATGGGGGACAATGTGCTGTTTTTTTAATACAATTTGAAATATTTTCATCAAACTGAAAATGTTATGAAGGTTAACATAGCTTTCATGGCATTTGCTCAGTTATTGTGTTAAGACATTTATATTCTACATTTATAAAGTTTGACCTGTACCCTTCTAAGATGCACAGTAGATATAGTCCCAATAATTACCCTTCCTCCACCCATCCTCCCCCCTCTCCCCTCCCCTTCCTTTCCCCTTTTCCCATATTCTTGTGCCATAATTGGGTTATAGCTTTCATATGAAAGTCATAAATTGGTTTCATAGTAGAGCTGAGTACATTGGATACTTTTTCTTCTATTCTTGAGATACTTTGCTAAGAAGGATATGTTCCAGCCCCATCCATGTAAACATGAAAGAGGTAGTCTCCATCTTTTTTTAAGGCTGCATAATATCCCATGGTATACATATACCACAATTTATTAATCCATTCGTGGGTCAATGGGCACTTGGGCTTCTTTCATGACTTAGCAATTATGAATTGGGCTGCAGTAAACACTCTGGTACAAATATCTTTGTTATAATGTGATTTTTGGTCTTCTGGATATATACCTAGTAGAGGAATTGTAGGATCAAATGGCAGGTCTATTTTTAGATCTCTTAAGTATTCTCCAAACATCTTTCCAAAAGGAACGTATTAGTTTGCATTCCCACCAGCAGTGTAGAAGTGTTCCCTTTTCTCCACATCCACGCCAACATCTCTGGTTTTGGGATTTTGTAATGTTGGCTAATCTTACTGGAGTTAGATGGTATCTCAAAGTAGTTTTGATTTGCATTTCTTTGATGATTAAGGATGGCGAGCATTTTTTCATGTGTCTGTAGGCCATGCGCCTGTCTTCATCAGAGAAGTTTCTCTTCAAGTTCCTTGCCCACCCTGAGATGGGATCACTTGTTCTTTTCTTGCTAATACATTTGAGTTCTCTGTGTATTCTGTTTATTAAACCTTTGTCAGAGGCATAATCTGCAAATATCTTCTCCCATTCTGAGGGCTATCTGCTTGCTTTAC
>CAUYON010179026.1:0-23088 GCA_963573935.1 Arctocebus calabarensis
ATGCACCCCAAGTGTGATCTCACCCTTTATCCTCTCTCCTTGAGAAAGCATCTGCTCTAAAGAATAGATTTTTTTAGGGAAAGAAAAAGAGCTATCAAGTACATTTTGATATTTGTTCCAAGGAGTTGGAGTTCATTCTAACTTTCATCAATACTCAAGAAATTATTTTGATAATCTAGTCTGCAGATTTACCTGTATTATTTTTTGTTTTGTTCTGAATATATATGAACGAAAAGCTCAATTTGGTGTGACTCCAGACAATCATACAGTTCACTATCTTCTAACATCCTAAGTTTGTAGAAGAACTTACCTTTTAAAGTCACACTAACTGCAGCCAGGAGGGCAGGTAAGAACCCAATTCTCACATTCCTCAACTTCCTACTGAGGCATTATTTCATCTCCTGTCATTCCCGGCATTCAGATCCCCAAGATTATAAATGATCGACTTGACTATTTTTTACACAAAGGAAGAAAGAAAAAGGAGTAAAAATCATGTAGGAGCAACATATATTTAAAAATCCCCGAAGTTGACAGAAATGAGGATAAATATATATATTTTTCCCTTGTCAGCCCATGCATACAAGGTATATAAGTTTCTTATGAACATGCAATATTAAACACATCAGAAAAAGTAAGCCTACATTAGGATTATGGAAGCTCCATGGAGAATGGTCCAAGACAAAAGTCTTAGTCATTGGTGGGCATTCATTAAAAGAATCTTTCAAGTCATTAGAAAAGGGAAGAAAAAGAAAGAAATTTTCAACCTGTAAGTTTTACCTGTGCTTTAGCCTAAGATATTACTGCTACCCCTGTAAACTGCATTCAGCTGCTCCAAGGTGGAGCATGTCCAGGTCCTAGAAATAGAGGGATGGACAGGTTTTCTCAGCCAGGGCACTTAACACTAGAAAGTGGACTGTGGTTTGACTTTTCAAGGATAATCACTACAAAGAGTAGATTCAAACACCGAACAGAGCTCTTCCAATTTTCCAGTCAGAAAGTTGTGGGTAGTGTTCTGTTCCCTTCAGGGAATTGGAAAAGGCCAGCATCAGCCAGTACTACCTGAGAAACTTTCCACATAGGATCAAAGTCTCCTGGAATGGAAAGGAGACTTTCCATATATATATTCTCTTTCTCCTTATATTCTGGTTAACTCCATGAGCCTAGATCATCAAGAAAAGAATACAGAGCACATGGCTAATGCTTATAATCTCAACATTTTGAGAGGCCAAGGCAAGAGGATTGCTGGAGGCTAGGGGTTCAAGATCAGCCTGGGCAACACAGTAAGTCCCTGTCTCTATAAAAAAATATTTAAAAGAAAATCTGGATGTGGTGGCTCACTCCTATAGGCCCAAATCTAGGACTGAAGTGTGAGCATTGCTACACTGCCAGGCTGCAGTGAGTCATGATGTACCCCTGTACTCCACCCTGGGTGACAGAACAAGACAACGACAGAAAAACATAATAAGAGATGTTAGGTTGAGTTGACATATTTTTCAAAAATCATTGTTCAAAACAGATTTCACCCTAACCAAATAATCTCGTAGCTGTCTAATACAGCAATGCACCAGCATTAGTGGCTCAATGAGAAAACCTTTTGATATTTTGTGTAGAGTTGTAGAACTTAGAAATCAATAAATTCAAATCAGACTGCTATAAAAGCAATGGTATGAGCTGCTGTCCCCCTGGGGACACGTCTGGGGTAGTGTCTATCCATTAGCATCACATAATTCATCAAAATAATTAGGGGTAGTAGAGACTTTCTCACAAATACAATCTCTTAGATATTTTTTTCTATTTGAATTTTATTGGTGTTAATATTTCCAAAATCTAGTAAGGCTAATAATAAAATGGCTTATTTTCCAGGCTGTAATGTTTAATATAATTTACCTAGAATCCTCGCTCTGCCTTTCTGTTGAGAAATATATTAACTTGTTTTAGGTTTCTTTTTTATTTATTTATTTATTTTGCAGTTTTTGGCCGGGTTTGGGTTTGAACCCGCCACCTCCAGCATATGGGGCCGGTGCCCTACTCCCTTGAGAACAAGCGCCGCCCTGTTTCAGTTTCTTTATCAGTAAAATGATGCAATACCTATTCAATATAGTATTTGTTTATAAGGTTTAAATTAAACGTTGACTGAGAAGAATTCGTATCATATATCAAAATTATAGCTGGTGTTACATCACTGTTATCAACATAAGAAACCATGATTTTTTTTTTTTTTTTTTAGACAGAGTCTCACTCCATTACCTTGGGCAGAGTGCTATGGTGTCATAGTCCACAACAACCTCAAACTCTTGAGCTCATGTGATCCCCTTGCCTCAGCCTCCCAAGTAGCTGGGACTACAAGCACTCATCACAACACCCGGCTGGTTAAGCTAGGAGTTTTTGAATCTTCATATGAGGCTCATGAGTTTTCAGTAGAACTGCACATAGATTTTTAGCCTTAGGGAGGGGGCATGTCTCCTCTGTATACTAAGCACAGGATTTCTTGGAGTCATGTTTAGAATGGTGGAAGAAGCCATTGGTAGAACCAAAGGCCAGGACACAGATTTGGGCGTCTTGAAGAAGTAGCCCTGATAATACTTTATCTGGCTAAGGGAGGGGGGAAGACTTCTACCACCCATCCACCCAAACCCCTACATGCAATTATAATTTTAACATCATAAACTATTTTAAAAATAAGCTAAATAATAAGTAATAAAGAGCAGAATAATAAGTAAATAATATGAGAGAAGAGGAAATAGTGGTATTAAAATACAACACTGAAAGAAATATGTCCAATATTCCAAAATTATATCAATGTCAATTCCCTGATTTTGATGTTGCATTATACTGAGGGTGCAAAAAAATGCATATGCATTTTATAAAAGAAAAAAAAGGTAACAAAATTGTAATACTCAAGCCATGTTTAACTTCTACAATTATAAGAGATACAAGATAACAAATATTATCAAGTATATATTGAGTATTGCAATACAATTTTCCTTTCTTAAAATGTGTATACATTTTTTGGCACCCTTGGCAATTATATAAGATGTTGGCTGAGGAACATTGGTTGAAGGGTTCATGGAATTCGGTACCATGTAGCAACTTTCTGTGAGCCTAGAAGTATTTCAAAATAAACAGTTAAAGCATTTGAACACAAACAAGATTGAAGCAATCAATAATCAAAGACAGCATAAATTAAAATATAGAATTTTTAATAATTATGTGGCAAAGCTACATTTTTAAACATAAATTTTATAAAATATAGATATATTTTGATTATACCACTTTTAACATCTGCATTTTAATAAGTAGCATAATTAGATTGAAAGGTACATACAAACTTAGGAAGCTATGTATGGTAAGGTTGGTAGACAAAATGTTGCACCAATAGTATATAAAGAACTCTTGTTGACAAAACTAAAAACTGATAAAGTCAACGCTCTCCTAAAAAATGGATAAGAATATGAAGATTTAGATAACAAGAAATGACAATAGACATACAAAAGAATTTAACTGTTGTATCTTCAAATGTGTATTTTAAAGATAAAAAACTTGTTCTATGAGATCATCAAGCATGTATTCTGATACATTTGTTAGAGTTTGTACATGGAAAAGGGTTCTCCATACAATTACTCTAGCAGGCAAATTAACAAAATTTATGGCAAAGTAGTAGGAAAAAAAAAGATTCTTTAATTAAGAGTTTTCTCTTTAGAAATGTATCCCATCAGATAATAGAAAATTATTACAAACGAAAAATTGGAAGCATTTAAAAAAGTAATAAATTAAGTAAAATATTTCTTTATCATTAATCTATTAAAATGAAAGTATAGAAGTGTATTTATTAACAAAGACAGATGTTTATAATTTACTGTTAAATGAAACAGTTAATATAAAAGTATATTTTATTAATAAAAACTAGCTTCTTTTAAAAATTTTTCTGTATTTTCTCATATAAATTTTGCAGTTCCAGCATTTAAATTATATCTTGAATGACATGAATATTATCATTTTTAATTCATCATTTATCATAATCTCATTTTAAATTTTATTATTGCTCCTTAAAATCTTTATTCTAATAAAAAGAAATTATAAGTCACACAACCTCAATATCACTCAATGATAACTATGTTCAAAAAGAAAAACATAGTGTTTTGTCACAGAAATATCTCAAAGTAAATTAAAACTGAATATAAAATAGAAGAGAGAATTCACTACAGTCCTTTTTCCATTAAGGATAAAGTTGTGTGTAAATTAATACTTTGTTTATTTCTTCTACACTTTATAAAAGCAAAAATACTAAGTAAATTCCAAAAGAAAATCCTAGTTATCTCCAAAATGACATAATGCCTTTACAAATTAATTATAATCATTCTAATATAAAAATAAACCATTAGAACAAAACATTCATACCTCCGTGTACCATAAGGTCTTACTAGATTTTCTTTTATTAACCAATAAAATTTTAGTCTCAAGGAAAAGAAATTCAAATACACTAAAGATATTATTTTTTCTTATCATCATTTGTCTTTTCTTTCTTTAAAAAATAGTAGAGTGCATGCTCTGAAAACTGTAATATAATCATAAGTAAGAAATATTGTGAGGATTTTAGAAAAGAAAACTGTAAGAAGATATTTCAATTAATTAAATAGTTTCATAATGCTGATAAATAGGTTTTAAATGAAGGCTTAATAAAAATACATTATCAATAAAAGATTAAATTTAGTGATTAGGTATTCTTTATATTTTTGTGGGCAATAAAAGTTTTCTGTATTGGCTTGGCACCTCTAGCATGGTGGTTACAGCACCGGCTACATACACCAAGGCTGGTGGGTTAAACAACAATGACAACTGTACCAAAAAATAACCAGGCAATGTGGCGAGCGCCTGTGTTCCCAGCTAGTTGGGAGGCTGATGCAAGAGAATCACTTAAGCCCAAGAGTTTGAAGTTGCTGTGAGCTGTGACAGCACAGTGCTCTACTGAAGGCAACATAAACTCTGTCTCAAAAAAAAAAAAATTCTGTATTTATTTTTATTTAAGGGAGCTGTAACCTTTATCCTAAAATTGCTGTAACCTGAACTGGCTAAAGTTATAGGTATGCCTTTATAACATGGATAAAACTATTGATATTTCAGTAACATCAATTTTTCTTTGTCTTTCAATAGCAGAACTCACATTATCTGAGATTTTCATAGTTAGTATTTTTGTTATGATATTTGCAGGAGGAAAAGCATCTAGATGGCGGTGGCTGACCTATCTCTTACCCTCTTGCTTATAATTCTGAGGCAGAATTCACTGAGTTTGCAGTATCCTAAAATAATGGGCGGATGTCCAGCCTAATCCAAGCTATGTTCTTACTCCTGCTAAAACAGGACATTCTGCCACACTTAAGCTCAGTGGGCCAGTTGGAACTCAAGGTATGCAGGGAGTCCCTCTGCAGGGGTGCAGTAGGGTGAGTTCAGAGGGACTGTCTGCCCTAGGCACCTTGCAGCCTAGTCTTCAACTTCTCCTGGCTGCCTACCTGTGGATAATAATTCTGCTTTCCTTGACTTATTATGCAAGAGTTCTGTCTCACCAGACTCATGTAATTGGTAGAGAACCTTTGCAAAATTCATTCCAATAAGCTTATTCTTATTGATTGGAGCAGTGTCATATCAAATATTCAGAAACATTAACACGAGAGCAGTGTAATATCTAAAATTCAGAAACATTAAGAGAAAGAAATCATAGATTTTTTTATAGTTACTATTATCCAGCATTAAAATGTTCTGATGAGAGAGACTTAATTCTTCAAACATGAGTCTTGTGCTTTTTCACATCATTCTTTTTTCTATGATTCTATTATTCACAGTATTCAAGGAGTAGGAAACCAGAATTTAACATAACAGATGCTCTGGAAATGTTTCTATAACCTGAGCAGAAATTCTGAATAGGATTTATGTGACTCCTGGACCTATTGTCTCACTGAACTATTCACATCTTAAAACAGTTGCTGTTAAGAAATCTACACTGGTATGAAAATAAGAGATGCCCTCTTTCCATTGTAAATATTCGCAAAATAACCTGAGAATGAATTGTATTAAGCGGCTGTTTCAGGGATCTGAGTCCATTGTTCACATGCTTTTTTGAGAAGGCTGTGTTAAGGCAGTGGGAGGTTTTTGTGTTTTTTTTTTTATTGTTTTGTTTTGATTATCATTCTGCTCTATTTTTTAAGGGTAAGAGAAAAACTCTTACAGCTCCAGGTGATCAAGGAAGTCTATTTGGGTCATGATAGAAATGAGACCCTGTGATTCTAGAATAAAAATAGAAGCAGGGAATGCCCCATGAAAACAAGAGCCATTGTGTTGCCAGGGGAGAATAAAGTGACTTGATGAAGGTAAATTGTTCTTTTTTGTTAAGTCCTTTAAACATTCGGTGGACAAACGGACTCTCCAGAGAGTTTTTTCTTCTAAGAAATGAACCATTCATATAACTCACTTGTTAGGCATTAGCTCTGTGCTTAAAAACTTAAAATGCAGATATAATTGTGATAGAATCACCATCGTTGCAGAATCTCACAAAGAGAGGCACACAACCAATCAAATGTTGGGTAATACACTTTAATAAGTGATGTTTTAAAAAAGCAAGTAAAATATACAACAGAAGCAAAAATTGAGGTGTATCCTTCCCAAACCTTAGGGGAAGGTTCAGAAAAACCTGTTAAAAAAATTAGTGTTTATTTCAGAGGATAAGATGGGTAAGAGAAAAACTCTGACAGCTCAAGGTGATCAAGGAAGTCTGTTTAGGTCATGATAGAAATGAGATCTCATGATTCTAGATTTCCTCCACAAATATGTATGGAAATGATAAACCAATCAGAGAAGAAGAGCATACCCGAAGTCAGCATGTGAAACAACTCAGACCCTTTGACTCCAGTGCAGATGGAAGTTAACTGACTCCTTACGCAAAGTCAGTGTGGCACACCCACCACAAGGCGTCCACGCACGGACATGATCTCCACCTCTGAGCTTCATAGCATTGTGTAATCCCTTCCCATTGAGTGTGGGAAAGACCCCCAACTTGTTTTTAACCAAAAGGATATGACTACGGCATCCTCCCCTGCACTTTATCCCTTATAGTCCAACAATTCCACTAGACATGCAATATATACAAAGGAATTATAAGCAGGTTCTCATAAAGATATTAACAAATATCTGTGCTATTTTAAAAGCAACATTATTCACAGTAGCTAGAATGTGGAAATGACTAGAATTTCCATTTCATCAATGGATGAATGGATAAGCAAAATGTGGGGTGTGCATGTGTATGTAAAATATTATTCAGCCTTAAAAAAAGGAAATTCTGGTATATGCCAAATATTGATGACAACAATATGCTAAGTGAAATAAGCCTGTTACAAAAAGACAAATACTATGATTCCACTTATGTCAGGTTTTAGAGTAGTCAAAATTTCAGAGAAAAGAAGTAGAATTGTGGTTTCCAGGGGCTAGATGAAGGGAAAAAGCAGGAATTATTATTGAATGAATATCAATCTTCAGTTTTACATGACGAAACAAGTTTTGAAAATGGATGGTGGTGATGATTGCGTAACATTGTAAATGTATTTAATGCTATTAAAGAAAAGAAAAGAAAAACGAATACAGCCAAGGTAGTAAGTGTCTCTGCGTTGATTCAATTGCATTAAGCAAGACTACCTTGCTAGCAGACAAGCTAGGAGACTCCTCTGGCTGGCTTGCTGACGTAGAAAACCTTTGGGGAAAATCGTACATAGCAGAGTATTGCGAACATCCCCTGGGAACTGAGGGGAGTCTCTGACCAATATCAGCAGGAAAAGGAATCCGTCAGTCCTACAACCGTAAGGGAAGGAGATTCTTCCAAGAACCCGAGTGACCCTGGAAGTGAAAACCTTCCCTATTCAGTCTCAAGGTGAAAATGTATCTCTGGCCAATACCTTGACTGCAGTCCTGTGAGATCATAAACAGAGGATGCAACTGAGCTATCATGCCAGGGTCCTGACTGATAGAAACTGTGATATAATAAATTTCAGCTCTTTAGCAGCTACATTTGTGGTAATTTGTTATGCTGCAATAGACAACTAATACAAATGGTGATGAGGAAGTAGAGAGGAAGACAAGGGAATAAATCACTGAGGGCCTTCTGTGAAGGCTAATGATGGGTCGGGCAATGTGCCAGTAGAATCAATAGGACCCGGTAAGGTACTAATGTAACAGCCTCGTGGCATGAGACATGCTTCTATGGTTAAGATGATTGTCGGGTGGGAAAAGAAATGCTTTCAGATATAGGATCCCCCACATACACACACTCACTCTTTATTAAAAATATAAAGTAAATAATCATTTGTTTACTATATTGTCTGTACCATGGTACTAGTTTCCTAACTGTCTGAAAGTGGTAAACAGAACACTAATAACTTAGAAAACACATTTACACAAGTTTTGATTTAATGAGATCAATCACTTCTACTGCTTCTGACGTTGTCTCCAAATGACATGATGTGGCCTCTGTTTAAGATTGGAGGATTAAAGAATGTTTCTGGACTCCACTAGTTTTCCTTAACAACCTACTATATTCATTATATAAGAAGGGCTTGTTAAAGGAAGTTCAGAAAATGTTGTTCATACCCCATTGTGCTAAGCTTGGTTAAGAATAGTTGCTACCCAGGAAACAAAAGGAAGAAAACATTAATCAAGAAGCTAAAAGCATATCAACCATAAGGAGAAAAGTGGAACTTTAAAAGTACCTACAGGCCCCAGGAATGCTGTTTCCTGCTTTTAATTCCAGATTAATTCATATGCGCTAAGAAGCTAGTTCCTATTTCTCATGATAATTAAGTTGTCCAATTATATTTGGGGGATACATATATTTGAATCTATAGATTATCAACTTTTAGAGCAGCAGTTCTCAACCTGTGGGTCACGACCCCTTTGTAACAATGAGAATACATCCTGCACATCAGAAATTTACTTTATGATTCATAACAGTAGCAAAATTAGAGTTCTGAGGTACCAACGAAAATAATTTTATGGTTAGGGGTCACCACAACATGAGGAACTATATTAAAAAGTAGTGGCATTAGGAGTCATTAGGAAGGTTGAGAACCACTGTTTAGACATTAGCCTCATGATCATATTCCCCACTGGCAAAGCTGAGGTAGTTACCATATTTTGATAATAATTCCAACCATTTAGGTGTCAGTTTCCTCAAATTTAGCAGATCCTAGCAAGTGGTGAAGAAATTTTTAACAAAACAATTGTTCCAATGTATGGTCAAAATTGAAAGTGTTCTTTTGTTTTGTTTTATTTATACAAAATTGTAGACCAAACTCATTTAATCACATAGATTGACATATTGTCTATCATTAGAAGAGACTGTTTTGTTTTGGGCAATCTAACTCGACAATGTCAACTCTCTTCAAAGTGAACCAGTTTCAAATGCAGGGAGTTTGTGTTACAGACTATACCTTGCTATTCTATGAAACTTAAAAAAAGTATAAAACAAGTTTCACTGTGGTTGCTAATCATCAAAGATATCCTCCCAATATGTTTTGTGCACTGAATAGGCCCTCTACTTTCCTGTGGCTAAGTTATAGCCAATACAATGTAACAGAAACTTTTCTGTGTGATTGTCAAGGCTACAAGAAGTCTTGCAGTTTTGGCCTTGATGTTTTGGAATACTTGTGTGGGCCAACTCCCATATAAGATTTTATAATACCGGAAGACCATCAGGCTTAAAGAAACCTATGGTGACTATGTAAAGAGACCAAATGGAAAAAATGATCTGGAAACAGTCCACCTCTCTCAGCCATCCTAGCCTAAGAGCCAGACAAAGAAGTAAGGAAGACATATTGGTCATCAAGTCACCCAACTGAGCCTAAAACATTTCATTGCAATCTCATGAATGACTCCAAGAATCAACCCGCTGAGACTGATCAACCCACAGGTTAAGAATAAATTGTTATCTCAAGTCATTGATTCTTGGGTACTTAATCATGCAGAAAGAGATAACTGGAATATATACTTTTCAAAAACAATGGGTTTGCTCTTACACTGGTATATTTTCCACCTGTTACTTCATGAAAAGGTAAAACACAAAGGACTGATTTTTAATGTGTCCCGTTGTTGAGAGTAAAATTTGTATATTCAAATATGAGCAATAACTTTCAGACAGTTTTATTATTAATTTTATGGACAATTTTAGTACTAGGAGAAACACTTAACAAAAATGATTTATAAAATTGCTTCCTCTTACTTCTGAAAAGACCAAAATAGAGAATCATTCATAATATAGACGAAGGCCTCTGCCATGATTGATTTGCTACTCAAAATTAATGCAAACCTTTGAACTTTACTAAGAAACATATCTTCTTTGGAACACATACTTTCTGTCCATGCATGCAATCAGCACCACTTATATCATTTCATTATTGAATAAAAGAATCCAACAAGTTTATTTGAGGTATAATGATGTACCTGGCATTACAGTTGGTGGTGACAATGAAAGAGTAAACAAAGTTGACTTGGTCCCTGGCCATGTAGTGTTTGTAAAGTCCTGGATGTGGCCATCAGCAGAGGGTCCCAAATTCTCCCTGTTCATTGACCTCCTAGTTTCTAAATCATTTTTTTCATGGTCCCCTTAGACAACAAGAAATACCTAACATTCCAGTGATTCGATGAAGTCCAAACATTTTGATAACTATTTCTGTTCCAACAATTCAGTAATTGTTTGAAAATAGTGCACATAAATTAAAAAAAATCACTATTATTGCATTCTTGAAGGACCACAGTTCCTCAGTGTTGAGTGTAGGGATCAGACTAAATACTGCCACTCTCCCTTCCTGTTTTACATAGATGTATACGTGGAACCATTGAACCCAACTTTGTCAGGGAGCGATGACATTGAAGGGGATGGAGTATCATCTGTTATACAAATGGTGAACTATCAGGTGTTGCCTGTGGCTCAAAGGAGTAGGGCACTGGCCCCATACACTGGAGGTGGTGGGTACAAACTTGGCCCTGGCCAAAAACTGCAAAAAAAAGAATTGTAAACTACTTTGGGCCTATAGTTTTATAGTTCATTGAGTTCCAACAGATGTGCTGAGTATCATGTTATTCCTTTCAAAAACTGGCAATATCCTGGGGCCCAGTGAATTTTTTGCCGAGTGACAGGGCCGCTGGGTAGGCAGCTTGGGAATTATGGGAAATATGCATTCAGGATAGGATAGCCTGGTTGGAATGGGAAAATGGGATGATCTCAAGGATTTCCTCCTACAGGGGGAATTTGCATAGAATATAGAATATACATTTCTCCCCTAGATACAATATTTTATCTTTTAACATAAAAAAATGAAAAATTTTTCTCAGATTTCTGAGACTCCTTGTGATTGTGGAGCTAGAAGTCCTGACTGATCCAATGTTTGTACCTAGAAAAAAAAATTTAGAATGTTTTTAACTCATTCATTACTTAGTACACACACTAGAAAATATTTTATACCTACTTGGAGCAAAGTGGTCTTTGTTTTTCAAAAGTTAGCTCAGGTTTTATTACAAAATAAAATATAAAGATTTTGTTAACATCCAAAAATTAATTAGATGTCAAAAATCTCCTTACAATGTATGCCGGGTAACTTTATATTGCATGATTTAATAAAAAAGGACAGAACTTGGAAAGAGAGAAAGTTACTCCATCTGTTTGTAAAAAATGAAATTAAATTAGCTTGCATTTTATGAGTGCCTATTATATGCCAGGCCTTTAACGTATGTTGACAGCCGACAATAAAATATTTGCTCATTTGCTACTGTTGGCCAATTGAATTTTCAAGAGTTGAAATTGCATACTGCCAACCAATGGGTCACTTTTACTTAGGAGTGAAGTTTTCAGATATAAACCATTTGTAAGTTTTTAAAGGTGGAATTAACATTTGAAATTGGGTTATTTTACAAACAATCTGTGTTACCAGCTATCTTTATGTGCTTTGGAAGACCTGGTAGACTTGGCCATGAATGAATCAACTGGTGACAGATAGTGTGCGCTTGGGAAATTCACTATGCGGTTATCACATTCCCTGCTATCCTGTATTTTCTTACACTTGACTTATTTAACTTGTTCACATCTGGCCCTATAGGTATTGATTTGTGTATCCCGATAGAAGACAGCTGATTTTTTCAGATGTTTAAATCATAAGGATGATTGTAGAATAGTAGTAAATACTTTAAAGTATAGCATGTCAAATATATTCTTAGTTTAACAAAACAGACCCTTATGTTAACTGTTCTCCTCCACCTCTTTTGGAGAAGTTCAACAGGGAATGATAGTACATAATTTAACTCTTCAATCCCAGCAAGTTTTATAAACCCCATCTGCCATGTAAACATTTTGGGTGGACTACTTCTAGGAAAGCAAATAATGAGAAGAAACAGTCACACAGAAAAATTATTAAAATAGCTTTACTCATTGTATACATCTAAAGAAAGCTAAAGGCAAATATAATTTTTCCAGAAAGGCTGATTTAAATTATAGAGTAAATAAAATATATAATAATAAAAACTATAAATGATTCAAAGGAAATAAAAATATCTAACCTCATCTTTCCACAAAGCTTACCATCCATTTTCAACATTCTATAACATAGTTTAATCCTTATATTTACCTGTTTTTAATATTATAATTCCCTCTAATTTTATGAAACAATTTGGCCTGACTTGCAAAATTAAGTGCAATGTAGAATAGAGTCATTGAAACCCACACAGACAAAACACATCAGGAGACAAATATCTTATTTGATGCAAAATTATCAGTGCCATTTGTGCACTGGATTTCTTAACATATAAAACAAAAATTAATAAACTATATGTGTAGATACTTGGTAAACAATTATCTTTGCTAGGCTGTATATAATTTCATCTAAATATTCTTTCCTAAAATTCATGAGTGAATGTACCAAGTGATGCATTATTTAGAAGGCATGTAGGTTGTGTATAAAAAACAAAAACAAAATAATGGTAGCTGAAACAAGTATGATAAGTAGAATTTTAAGAAGGCCTCAAGATTTCCTCTCCTGAATATATGTTCTCTGTATAAGCCTTCACATTTAACTTTGGGTTTGTAAAGTGAACATATGTAATAATAATTTAATCCTATGATTAAGTTACCTATAGAACAAAGGTGAAGGGATTTTGCAGATGCATGAAAGGTACTAATTCAATTGATTTTGAGTTAATTGTAAGATTTTGGGAGGAGGGGTGGGCCTGACCTAATCAGGAAAGCTCTTAAGAAGGACTTGGCCCTTCTTAAAAGAAGTCATTTGAAGCACCATGCCAGAGAATTTCCTGCTGGATTTAGGAAGCAAGTGACTTGTGAAAGAGTAGGAAACCCGCATAGTAAAGACAATCTCTATGATTGGAAAGCCCTTCCCAATGACTATGATGACTAGCCAGAAAATATGGACTTCAACCTTCCAACCCTCAGGTCTTAAATTCTGCCAACAACCAGGGAGACGGCAAGAAGACCAGGAGCACCACACGAGCTTGCAGCCCTCCTTGACATGTTGTTTCCAGGGCATAGCTCTCCCATACCTGGATTCTTGACATACAGAACCTGTGAGATAATAAATAGGTGGTGTTTTAGCGTCTAATGTTATGCAGCAATAGACAACTAATTAGGTAAGGTAGAATTTTATTTCCCTTTAATATAAAAGGAGCCCAGAGCTGAGTAATCCAGGACTGGTATGTTGTCTGAGTCATCACGATCCTCATTTGAGGCTTCACCATTCTTAGTATGTCACCTCCTGGTGAAAAATTGTGGCTCAAAATCCAGCCATCACATCTGCTGATATACAGAAGGAAGGATGAGAGTGAAAAGTCCTTTCCTTTTAAGAATTTCAGAAACTGCAACACTTGGGCTTTTATTTCTTTGGCTATTATTCTTAGTCTTATGTGTGTGTGTGTGTGTGTGTGTTTAGCCGAGGCCAGGTTCGAACCCACCATCTCTGGTATATGGTGCCAGCACTCTACTCCTTTGAGCCACAAGCGCTGCCCATTTCCTTGGCTATTATTTAGCTGCACAGCCATATGGCACATGGGTAGCTGAGTAAAGGGAGGATTTGGACAATAGAAACACAGAAAGCGAGCATGTTTCTGGGCTGTCTCTCTTAAATGAGAGGTATTTTAAGGGGCTAGATGAGGTAAACTGTGGCTACTCTGTTATTTTGGGAGAAGGATCCATCGGCTGTACAAATTAAATTTTATAAGAACGTCAGACTTCGTATCACAGATCACAGTCCCACACTTTAGCATGTGCCTTGCTCAACAGAAATGGTAAGCAACTTTGTTGTAGTAATTGTTTATCAATCTATAAAATTGAGACAATTATTCCAATACATAGGCACTGTTAGAAAGTGAAAACACAAAGAAGTAAGGGAGATAAAGGTGCCAATTGAGGAATGTTAAAACACAATGTGGTAACTGCACTCATTCACTAAGGCATATGGGATATAACGCCCTGCTCAGGAACACTATTCTCCAGCATTTGGGCGAATACGACATATACATCGATATATGTATGTGTGTAGTGTATATATATTAAACTTCAGATTACTACAATATGTAACATGAATAGAGAAAAAATAAATAGAGTATGTTTTTAATCTACCACTCCATCTATAATTAACCTAAACAGTCCAGGACAGTGTTTTTCAACCTTTATTAGCTCACAGCACACTTGAACCTACAGTTAAACTTCCACAGCACACTAAAATTATGACAATGGCCACATATACCAGGGCTGGCGGGTTCAAACCCAGCCCAGGACTGCTAAACAACAATGACAACTGCAATGAAAAAATAGTCAGATGTTGTGGTGGGCACCTGTGATCCCAGCTACATGGGAGGCTGAGGCAAGAGAATTGCTTAAGCCCAAGAGTTTGATGTTGCTGTGAGCTGTGATGCTACAGTACTCTACTGAGGGAAACATAGTGAGACTCTGTGTCAAAAAAAAAAAGAATGTATTTACTGTTTTACTGTGCTTTGAACTTCTTTTGAAAATTACTTAATTAATGATTTTTAAAAATTTCTGCAACACAGCTAAGATCCTTTCATGGCGTACAGGTGGAAATCACTGCTCTAGAAAAACAAAATGAAATTCTGGTAGACTTGTCAGGGATGAACCGAGTACCAAAAGTATCACCATATAACTGAACAAAATGATCTACTAGGTAAAGTCACTTAGCATAGTCAGCTTAAATATCAAAGAATATCTATGATGTTAAAAGTAATGGATTACATAGAATTGATCCTCTGTTGATGTTTAACCAAGAATTTCAGCTGCTGCCTAAGGTAACTCTTATTTGGATATAGTTCTATTAACATTATGTAGCTTTAAGTTTCCTATTTGCTGGAGTTAGTAAACCTATGACTGACTCTATTAGGTAGTATATATTTTGTTTACTGACAAGGCTAAGATGAAATCATGGGGGGGGGGAACAGAGCCTTGTTTTTTCTTTACATAGGACATTAAAATCACCTGCTTAATTTGTCAAAAACTATTTTCTCTGTGCTCAGATTTTATCTGTAGTATCGTGAAATAGTTTTTGAAAATATATTAATAGACTGAAAATTTTGTTATGTTTTATGATTCAGACTTGGTATACTTCCTATAAATGGAATCAAATCTGACAAGAGATTTACAAATGCTACAAACACATACACCCCCACATACCTTTTCACTATTGTCAATCACTTGCTCTATAAGACAAAATTAAGTAAAGCCCATGATCAGAATGAGAGCCACCTTAAATCATTCTTCATTCTTTCTCACACAAGATACAAGATTCAATGATTTAATTTTGTCATTGCTTTTAGAGAAAGGTAATAATTTTTGAGGAGCTATACTGAGCACTGACTGATCCTATATATTTTGTACTACTGTGTGTGTAAATTGAATTTCTTGTAAAGATTATATACACACTAATATATAACTGTGTGCATATGTTTACTGTGTCTCTGTATATATTCCACCTATATGTATGTACTTATGCCTTACAGACATCTATATACATGTATTTACATGTATTTGTCTTTCAAGGTACTAGCAGTAGAAAATTGCGTTATAACAAAGGCAAAGAAAAAAATTAGAGAATTTACATCCACTCTTCTTCTCATTCATTTCTTTTTCTTAATTTGCATGCATGTAAGACATCTAGATATTAAAGACCTACTGACAAGAAAAAGGGAACATTAAAAAATAATGCTCATTCAATAAGAGAAATGCTCACATGGTAATTAAAGTTTCTGTAAGTACACAGAGGAGTATCTTGCTTAATATTGGGATAAATTCATGAAGAACAATTTTAAAATCAACAGAATCTCCCTAAAAATAGCAGGTAATTATGGGAAATGGCAATGAGGTGTCATACACATTTTTTTTCTTTTTTATCATATTTTTCCTTTGTTATATTGGATATAACAGAAACCATGATAACAGGAAAAATTGTACATTTCCTGATTATAATTTGTTAATAATTTGCTTCCTAATGATAATAATTTTGAGTCCTTCAAAATCCAGTTTTACTGAAAATCTATTTAAAAAAAAAGAAAAAATCCTGAATTATAAATAATTGAGCCCTATTATTGTCTGTGCGTGGGCCAGGGAGTCGGAGAAAGTAGAGTAGTTAGCCTTAATTATCTGGATAATTTATTTCTGTCAACCCAGCCTTGCTGCCCTTTCCTTTCAAAACTGAAAAGTTATATTAGAAATTATAGTTCGTCTTAAAGGAACTATAACATTAGAGATGACATTTCAGCACATTTGTGGATAAGTTATTTTCACGATGTCACCTTTCCCTGTGATAGTTGTGCAGTGTCCCTATCCCAGGATGGAGATTGAGAGAGTAGATGACAGGAGGGTCAGGGGACCCTTCTTTCTCCCTCGGCGGCTCTTCCATTGCCATCTGCAATCAGATTGTTAGCGATGTCAGCTCAGGCTGTCAGAATCCCCTGAGTGCTGCTCAGCCAGCTGAGAGAAAATACCTTGTGTATTGGCTGTGGATGTCCCTTAACAACACCCAGTCTCTCAGTCACGCAGCCTAAATGGGGCAGCAGACAGCACCTTCACACCAGTGCGTGATAACTGAGCTTTCCATCGATGTGTCTTGACCTTATAAGAAGGCACCGCACAGGGCCAGGGTGAAGGGCCCAGAAAGGCTTGATTGCGACTAACCTTCTCTTGTCTGTTAAAAATGGCAGCTTCTTTCACTCCAGTCACTCAGAAGCAAATGTAATAACACAGTTTTTACTCAGAAACCCAGTAAGGCATTTCTTTTATGCAGTGATGAAATACAACCACTAGATGACACCAAGAGATAGTTTCTATATGTCTGATTAATCTCCTTTACTCAGTTGCCTGTTCAGAGGTGACAGTTTTCCTAAAATTTTCATTGAGATCTCAGATATAGCCCAATTTAATAGCGAAGTTCTAAAAAGTCACCTTGCTTTGCTATTATCAATTGCCATCTAATCAGCAAGACAAAACTAAGTTAAACAACAACAGTAACAAAACAAAACAAAACGAAACAAATGCAGGGTCCTTTGCACGCCTAGCCTTAAATCTTTCCACTTTTGTTTCTCTCTGTCTGTAGTATTCATATAGTATTGCAGAGGAGTCCTTACTGTGATTTTGGGAAGGTTCTGTCAATACTTCAACCATAAAACCTTCTCAGGGGCTTGAAATTCAACTGTCATATTCTCCCCAGACTACATTTATGAGCCAAGTCTCAGCAATATGCTAATATCTGTTACATGATTGTTAACAATTGGCCTGCTCATGTGTCGGAGTCAGCAGGAGAAAAGAAACCGCAAAGACTAATAAGATTATCTGTATTTCCTTTCAAAATAATGAGTGTTTCATCTGGGATTTTTATTCTGATAATTCATTCCAATTAATGTAATTTGCATTTTGAAAGCATTATTAAACATTGAAACAGCAGTTGTAGTTATACCTAGTAGTTACAGGGTATCTACACACTAAAAGTTGCATACAGATTTCAAATTTACTGCAAGAACAGTAAAAACTTTCTAAAGCCCAAGGTCATAAAGAAAGAATTAATACTAATTACATACTTCTAGCAAGTGTTGCTTGAAACTTCTTGGTAAAGTTCCTTATGTAGCCCTAAAAAGCAGAATGTCTATTTTGTTATTTTAGCAACCATATCTGTCTTTATTTTTTACACAATGTATTTATTATTAAAAAATAATTATGTAATGGCAAAAAATCAATGTTCTTGGCCCTAAAAGCAATGTATGAGGCATATGATCATCTCCAAGAAGTACATGAATGAAAATTAATAGAACAGGTCATATTCATGATTGACAATTAATGTAGGAAATCATGTGTACATCGATAAACTTACAACCCTAAAATGACAACGAAAACGTAAAACTTCACTTTGAAATTATTAATTATTTATTTTGTTGAAAACAAAGACATTCTATTCTAGTTAGTTATCCAGTGCCTCCTTTCCATCTCCTTTGTGAATTTTGGACCATTACATATTTTATTTTCTTGAGTTTTATGTGATTTTTTTGAAATTATAACAAGATGTTCTAGCTTAAATAGTACTTGTACTTTGAAGTTAATATTCAGAGGCATATTTCACAATGATTGTCTTTCTTAAAATGCAATCTCTAATTTTCATACCATCAGTTCCTCTTTTTTAATTTCTTGCATTCCTAAATAGAAAAAGTTAGGTTGAACTCACTAAAAACTTGTTTTGTTTCCAATGCTGAGAATGTTTACATTCTTGTAAATTTGTGTGCACAATTTGCATAAGAATTCCTCTGAAATTTCATAAGAGTATAAAAAATGAGTTGCTCACAAACATATTACGTTTAGAAGAAATTTATAATTTTAATAATTTAGCTTTTGTTTTACTGAGCTAGAGAGCTAAGAGTAAGGTCTTATAATTTTATGCCAATCAATCACTTATTCTCCCTAAGGTTCTATTATTGAGTTGCTTCTTCTCTGTTGAATTGACTATATTGACTTTATACTTCTGAGAAAAATATGATTTAAAATCCATAAAATAGAAAACACACACACACGTGTAACCCTTATTCTAAGATGTGTTACATATATTACAAAAAGTAACACAGTGATGCCAGGACATGTTCACTCTTTTCCTATGTCTGCCGTCCAGGATCAGTGGGCGTTATCTTCTAAATCTCATTAATAGCAATTATCTAGAGAAATGACAATGGAAAGAAATGTAACCCTGGGATTTGGTAATGTATATTTGAAATGATCATATATTTAAAATATCAGACACCTCATTCAATATTTTTGTGTTTGTTTTTCATCATTTTTTATGTCCTAAACTTTGCCATCATTTAAGTAGAGGTATTTTGTCATATGATTATATTTGTGGAAAATCTTAAATTATTAACCATCTGAGGTTTAAAAGGAGACTTCACAAAGCCGCTGAAAATAATTTGGCTGTCTAATTTATTTTTCTTCCTTTCTATTTTTTGATGGAGATATTTTCTTTATTTTTCCCTCCATTTACAGGTGCAGAATTAAAGAACATGTTCGCTCACTATATTATTGATGCACTTAAGTGGAGTGTTCCAAAGCATGTAATTACCGTGTAGGCTTATGGCCCTGAAGTAGCCCGGGATAGTGGTGCTGCATATCCATGATTTGAAGGACATACAGTGATGATTATAGAGGCCGTCCTCTACATCCATTCCAGCCCTTTTGTGTTTAGCTGGTTGTCATGGCAAATAATTGGATAGAATTTAAGCCACTTTCTTCCAAGTGGGAAATTCATAATTTTACCCTTCACCTAATTTTGTAGATACTTTTAAAGAATCTTAAAGTTTCTACAGGAATGACGTAGAGCAGTGTGGGAAAAATTTTCACATTCAGCAGACACCTCACAAATTAGACGTCTGTTTGGGGGGCAAAGAAGTCAATTTAATCTACATTGATTTGCTTCATTTCCCCATAACTAAGCCACTGACATTCAGTTTCTTTGATAAAATAAGCCCAGTGCAGCTTACTCTGAGAGCTTCCAAGATAATGAAAAAACAGGGTAAGAAAATGAAATATTAAATTTTACCTAAACTAACATTCTACCTATAGTCATATTTGTAAAAGGCATAGAGCCTTTGCAAACACAGGTGAGGAAAGCTATTGCTCTTACAGGGAAGGATGGGATTAATTAACCCAAGGGATGTGTAAGTCAAAATAATAATGAAACAATTTATACTTACTTTCTACGTTATTTGTATAATAGTGAAAGATTTGCAGATAAACATATACCTTGTCCTCCTTTTAATTTTAAAATACAAGAATAACACTGTACAAAATTTAATATTCATAGATTTTGATCACCATCCAGTCCCATTATTCCAGAGAGGTGTCAGTTATTCAGTCAAACTTTATTTAACGGGCACTTGTTTGATGCCAGCCTTCTGTTAGCTATTAAAGTTAATGCAATAAACAATTTTTAAAAAATTAAACAAGTAAGAACATTCTTGCCCTCATGAAACTTATATTCTAGAGATTTCAATATATGGAAGATTATGCCCATGAACATGGTAATGTCTTTTCCCAGACCTAATTTTAAGTGTGGTTTCCAGCACTAACTAACATTCTTTGGACAAAAATGTCCCTGACAGAAAGTTCCCCTTCTGTTTAATTACAATGTTGGATAAGACCAGTTAACATTTGTCAGTATGTAAATGCTAAATCACATGGTGAAAAGCACAGTGTAGAAATAGTATGAAACTTTCCCGGAAGTGATATGCTCCTTAAGATGAGAATTATTTTCTGTGTTCAGAATCCCTTACTTCTTACTCAAAGTAAAAACTTTTTGTAAAATATTGGGAAACAAAGTGGGGGAAAGGCACAAATGTTGAAAAAGTGATACAGAAATGAAGCCAGAAAGCAGATGACTTTGATTTCAAAACTTAGGATATCTACAATTTGTATCTGTGAATTTGAATTAAAATTTTCACTTCCTCTATGTCTCATAGCCCACAATATTGAAGGAAATAATTGATTTCTTCTTTAGAATACATTAATATTATAGAAAAGTATTATTTGTGAATGTCTAATCTTGATGACATGTGAAAAAAAATAGACTAACACCATTCAAAGAACAACCAAAATTAGATCCCAGAAGCTCCGTGAAAGCCTGACAATAACACCAGATCACTCCTACAGAGGAAGTTTTCTTTTACTGTCACTGAAAGACAGATTTACCCTGCGAACGCTAATGATAACAGACATCACCCCGTGTACATTGCATACTGTGGTATAGCAGAAAGAAAGTTCTGCAAGAGAGGTAAATCTCTCTTTTTCTTCCAGTTTGCTAGTTATTAACCAGTCTTTGAAAAGCAAAGCATCCTTTATTTCTTCATCGGCATTTTGAATTTCTATTTAAGAATTCTGAGGAAGAGAAAGAAAACAAATCAGATATGGATTCTTTGAGATCTACCAAATTTGAAGCAAAATGTAATCAATTATCAGTGTTAAAATTAAACATTCTAAGAAAATCTCACAAAGAAATTAAGAAAAGAGGCCAGGTGTGGTGGTTTTGGGAGGCCAAGACAGGTGGATTGCATGAGCTCACAGGTTGGAGACCAGCTTGAGCCAGAGTGAGAACTCGTCTCTAAAAATATCCAGGTATTGTGGTGGGTTCCTATAGTCCCAGCTACTCGGGAGGTTGAGGCAAGAGAATTGCTTGAGCAATTAGAGGGTGCTGTGAGCTGTGATGTGACAGCACTTTACCAAGGGCGACAAAGTAAGACTCTGTACTGTGTCTTGAAAAACAAACAAAAAAAAAAAAAGAAAGAAGAAATTCAGACAAGAAAAAAATACCTGAGAAACAGAAATATATTGAGAAACAGAAAAATCATCTACATTCCTTTCTTTGCAAAGTTCTATAAATGTCCACTAAATGAGCTTAAAATATTGCTATTGATACCCACTGAAATTATGCAAGTATCATATTATTCTAGTTCACTAGTAACGTTTCCTTCCTTCCTTCCTTCCTTTTCTCTTTCTTTCTTTTCCTTCCTTTTTTTTTTTTTTTTGACATAATCTCATTTTGTGACCCTTGACAGAGAGCCATGGTATCCTAGCTCATAGTAACCTCAAACTCTTGGACTCAAGCAATCTTCTTGTCTCAGCCTCCCAAGTAGCTGACTACAGGTGTAGTAGAGACTACAGGTGTGCACCACCATGCCTGGCTAGTTTTTCTATTTTTAGTAGAGACAGATTCTCATTCTTACTCAGGCTGGTCTTGAACTCCTGGGCTCAAGAAATCTATCTTCCTTGGCCTCTCAGAGGGCTGGGATTACAGGCATGAGCCACCATGCCCTAACTAGTAACATTTTCTAATGGAAGGGATTTTTCCCTAGATAATTGAAGGTAAGTACTGAAACTTTAATGTACAGGTTTCTCTTTTCTTCTTCTTCTTCTCCTTCTCCTTCTCCTTCTCCTCCTCCTCCTCCTCCTCCTTCTTTCTCCTCCTCTCCCTCCCCCTCCCCCTCCTCTTCCTCCTCCTCCTCCTTCTTCATACTGAAGAAGTCCCAAACTACAGATCACTTAATGCAGAAGGAAAATAAAAAAAAGTAATTGTTAGCATGATTCTTTTTTTTTTTTTAACAAGTGAACAGTTTATTAAGAATTAGGGTGGTACCTGTGGCTCAGTGAGTAGGGTGCTGGTCCCCTATACCCAGGGTGATGAGTTCAAACCCAGCCCTGGCCAAACTGCAACAACAACAAAAACAACAACAACAACAAAAGAATTAAACAAAGGTATGATGTGATATAGTACAAGCAAGACACTCAAGATAGGTATAATAGTACTACTCACAAAAACTTAAATTTCACCTCAAAAAAAATCACAAGACAAAAGAGAAAGTAATTTCACTGTTATAAGATAAGATATTTCATGCAAAGTATTAACTCTGCCCCCCCCAAAGCCCAACCTCCCAACAAACAAAAAACTATCTGGGAATACTGCTATGCTAACATATTAACCACAGTATAATCATTCATATGAAAACAGTAATTAAGCAATG